>CM060967.1:2342311-2482311 GCA_030765045.1 Tenodera sinensis | reverse complement strand
CAGTTCCTACACATCTTATTGGGTGACACTGTGTATGGTATGCTCCAAAGCAGTTATCGGGATGTAAATATGGTTTCGGATCACATGTTTCACAAATATATGTTTCTTTCCTAACACCTGCTGCAAGGTAACTAGATGCTACATAGGTCACTGTTGCGCGCACTTGCAGGACTTTTGTGTTCATCACTTTCCCACGCACTAAAGCCACTTTCGTCTGTTTCATTGAGCACAGATTCTATACAAGGCCTTATTTCATCCTCCCCTTACAGTCTCTCATGCACCATGCTCCAAATCAAACCAAAACGAGCAAAATAATGAAACACAACACAGAAAATTACCCGCTCAGGACGTAATATTCTGTAGCGACTTACAAAACACAAACCTAAGCACAGACACGCGCTTAAATTCATCTAATGACATCTGTTGACCATTTACGTGAAGTAAAGACCAGCTACGATAGCTTACGCGAACGTATAAAAAGAACCATGCGTCGCGAGTATATGCGCATTTCGCCCGGGAAGGGTTAAATTGTATAAAAAATAACAAATACATTCACTTCGATTGTGTAGTTCAGTACTACCAACTGAGGAACACTAAACGCAAGCACTACATGTATTTCGATGTTCTCTTGTTGTAACAGTTTATAATCTCATCTTATTTTTAAGATTAATAGATAAGCTTTCTTCTGGAAAGAATATAGTAATTATTAAAAAAGCAACTCTTAAAACACAGTTGTCAAATTGAAATGGAATAATAATGTGTAATAAGTTGTTTTTCAGTGTGCACCGAAATGGAATTATTTCGTTACGAAACAATTGTTTTCACCTTTATCGTTTCTGAAATATTCCTTGTTATTGGTTTGAATCTTCAAATAGTTATATTTTTCCGAACAGAAAATACTTTTTCTTTCTTTTTTACCTGACTATGTAAAGAGAACAAAATTTCAATGTCATTACATAGTGACCAGGTGGTAACACATTTGGCTATCACTTAAATTTACTGTATTGTCACATTGTGTGTATGTACAGGATACAATTTGTAGAAACGTCATCTGTATGGACATGAGTGAGGAGAGAAAGTGATGTGAGAGTAGGGTAGATGAAACAGTGAAGGTAGGTCGAGTGTGAGTCACGTGAGTGAGGAGAGAAAGTGATGTGAGAGTAGGGTAGATGAAACAGTGAAGGTAGGTCGAGTGTGAGTCACGTGAGTGAGGAGAGAAAGTGATGTGAGAGTAGGGTAGATGAAACAGTGAAGGTAGGTCGAGTGTGAGTCACGTGAGTGAGGAGAGAAAGTGATGTGAGAGTAGGGTAGATGAAACAGTGAAGGTAGGTCGAGTGTGAGTCACGTGAGTGAGGAGAGAAAGTGATGTGAGAGTAGGGTAGATGAAACAGTGAAGGTATATAGATGTTAAAAAGCCGATGGATGAATTAAATATGGCGATTAGAGTGGAGTCGAGTGTGAGTCACGTGAGTGAGATGTTATCGAAAGCTGGACATTGCAACAGCTGCCAGCAAATCCGGACACACGCCCTGCACGTGACCGCTAAACGTGCGCTCGCCGGCCCACCGGCCCACCTCTCTCTCCACACAAGGAGAATTTAATGTAAATACAGGCTCTCAACAGATTACAGGGCCGCACTTCACACAACTCTCTTTTACAGTTTATACAGGCTAGAGGGGAAGTCATTACATAATTTAAACCAGTCATAGATCTCTATATTTCAAACACATTTTCGTCTCTCACCATTTCCTACGGAGATATTTTAGTTTGTCTAAAACAACTGGCAATACTGCAGATTGTGTATGTGTCACTTTCCCTAGCTCAGTACATAGACAAACGCAGTAACTGTGCTTCCTGAGAACACAAGCAAACACCCTGCCTTGGCCTTCTGTGTTTACTGCGCGAGTAAATTCTTCTAGTACAGGGTTTCATAGCATACAACTTGAGAAAGTTACCCTTACCCATATCTTCAACCCCTTCTGCACAGATTTTCACTATTTCAGCACATGGACAAAAACTTTGGACACTTAAAGCTTTTGCTTCGAGTGCAAATCACAGACTACTTACCACTTTCAAAGTAGGGGAACTATTGTATTCCACCCAAAAATTCGATGTCGAGATTTCACCGGAAAAATATGTTTTGAGGCCCCCTGAATCAAAAAAAAAAAAAAAAAAAAAAAAAAAAAAGCATTTTTAAAAAAAGGTCCATGTGTGTGTCTGTCAGTCTGTGGGCAGTATAACTTAAAAACGAAAAGTCAGTTAAAAACCAAAGTTGGTATTTAAGTTTAATGTCTTTCAAGGTTGCGACACGAAGATTTTCAAGAAAATAGCTCCACCCTAAATTACCCTTTACATGGAAAATTTTGATTTTCTTGCAAATGGCTGTAACGATTTTGATTAAAATGTCACATGTTTGAGATATTTGTATGACAAAAGGTATATTTTGAATTTTCTGGCTATAGCCCCTGAGTCGTATTTACTCTGAACGACTTTTGCATAGTTGGTAAACCGTTAGAGATAGACCAAATCATAATATACAAAAATGTAGACCTTGCTAAAGTACACAATTTATGTCTCAGTAAATTTTCTTGTAGAATGAACTATTTCGGAGATATTCCTTGTTATGTGTGTGAGTTTCGGAAAGATTAAAACTTTCGTGAATTGGAACGTCGTTGTTCAGTGTTTTATATGTTAACCCTGCAAAGAGAACGAGATCTCAAAGCCTTAAACGATCTGACTATCGCACAAAGCCTAATGTATTATAATATTGCCCTTGTACCTACAAGGAAATAAGCAATAAGATAATTTGTACAAATGTTTATCTCAACTAACACGAAGAAGATATAGGAATAAGAGTTTGTAAGAATGGTTAGTACAAGAGTAGAGAAAGTCATGTGAGTGTAACATATCAGATTTTTTTTAACCTGTTACTTATGCAATATCAGGTAACACAACTGTAAGTGGTAAACAGCTATAGATAATTGCGCAGCTAAGCTTGTAACATAACAATGAGAACAGTGCAATACTTTTCTGCTATTCTCTTTAAAGTTATTTTCAAATAGTGTACAACTAATATATAATATTTTCCTTATCTTATTTGCTAAGTCACTTAGCTCTTTGTTTGCCTAAATAGTTTCCAATTTTGTCAATATTTTCCCTTGATGTTATCTTGATCTTATCTTGACTTTTGTAGACTTAGGTTCTGTTTGAAAGACTCATTGAACTGATTCACTTTTCTTTTCATGACCATAACAATAAACACAAGATTCATCAACAGTAACGATATTCCAAACCAAATTTGAAGTGCCGTCTTGGAATTTTTCCAGAGTTTTTCTGCACCAATCAATACGTTGTTGTTTGAGTAGTCAGTTTATGTGGAATACATGGACAACACGTCTAACTGTTGATGTAAAATGTTTTGTATTTGACTCATATCAATGTCGTCCTAATAAATTCATAACATGTCCGTCAAACATTGCTCAAACAGTGACAACAGTTCTTGGGCGTTCTTCCTTCATCACTAAGACAAACCTGATCCCTTTTGAATTCTCTGTAACAATTATAAATTAAGGCTTCTTCGGCAAATGTATTTGTAAGCCGCTCTTCATAGGCGTTAATGGCGATTTAAAATATTAAAACATTATAGTAGTGAAATATTCCCTAACATAAATGCTCAGTTAGTGAAGCACCTGCATGTTGTGCGAGGGGTCCCGGGTTGGATTCCTGGCTAAGATTGGTCCCTATCCTAGCCATAGTCTGCAGGTGTGAATGTGCGTGCAGTGTAATGATAACAAACGGAAGTTCAAACACTAGCAGTTAACACGACTGCGATGTTCATTAAAGGTAGATCTACAATTACAGTTGTGCTTACTTGTGATTACTTAGTTCTTGTTGGAATGCATTTGGCATTTAGATAGACAGATCCTTCGCCTTCAACCAAAGCGATAGTGTCACGATGAAGAGGTTATGATCTGTCATGAGTGGAATATAGCGATAGAGGAGCTCAAAACGTGATTTTAGTGAAGTATAGGTAAGTATCTATTTACTATCTGTAGGACGTGGTGGCAGGTGTAGTAGTCAGTCCGTCAGTCAGTGGAGGGATGATATCACCAGAATATTTGCATCGACCAGAACACATACATCCAGTGGGAGGGCAGTAATCAGCTAAGTGGAGCTGTGTCCTACAGTCCCTGCACAAACACACTAGACCTTCCTTCACCACCTCTATCATCTCCGCACCACAAACACGCCAACTTTTCAAACATCTTCATTTTCTCAAAAATTGTCCAACTATTTTTTATTACAATACCATAGATTTAACATATTTTCATAACAAGAGTACTGACTTGTAAGTCCTACATAAGGGGAGGGTAATCACTTCCTCACTCTCATACTTGCAGGTGTTCACTCTGTCTGGTACATAGGTTCCTGTGTTCCCTGACAGACGTCTGACTCTAGACACTGTCTTGTAAGTCCTACAAAAGGGGAGGGTAATCACTTCCTGACTCTCATACTTGCAGGTGTTCACTCTGTCTGGTACATAGGTTCCTGTGTTCCCTGACAGACGTCTGACTCTAGACACTGGCTTGTAAGTCCTGCAAACGGGGAGGGTAATCACTTCCTGACTCTCATACTTGCAGGTGTTCACTCTGTCTGGTACATAGGTTCCTGTGTTCCCTGACAGACGTCTGACTCTAGACACTGTCTTGTAAGTCCTGCAAAAGGGGAGGGTAATCACTTCCTGACTCTCATACTTGCAGGTGTTCACTCTGTCTGGTACATAGGTTCCTGTGTTCCCAGACAGACGTCTGACTCTAGACACTGACTTGTAAGTCCTAATAAGGGGAGGGTAATCACTTCCTCACTCTCATACTTGCAGGTATCCACTCTGTCTGGTACATAGGTTCCTGTGTTCCCTGACAGACGTCTGACTCTAGACACTGTCTTGTAAGTCCTACATAAGGGGAGGGTAATCACTTCCTTACTCTCATACTTGCAGGTGTTCACTCTGTCTGGTACATAGGTTCCTGTGTTCCCTGACAGACGTCTGACTCTAGACACTGACTTCTAAGTCCTACATAAGGGGAGGGTAATCACTTCCTCACTCTCATACTTGCAGGTGTTCACTCTGTCTGGTATATAGGTTCCTGTGTTCCCTGACAGACGTCTGACTCTAGACACTGTCTTGTAAGTCCTACATATGGGCAGGGTAATCACTTCCTCACTCTCATACTTGCAGGTGTTCACTGTCTGGTACATAGATTACTGTGTTCCCTGACAGACGTCTGACTCTAGACACTGACTTGTAAGTCCTACATAAGGGGAGGGTAATCACTTCCTCACTCTCATACTCGTAGGTGTTCACTCTGTCTGGTACATAGGTTCCTGTGTTCCCTGACAGACATCTGGCTCTAGACACTGTCTTGTAAGTCGTACATAAGGGGAGGGTAATCACTTTCTTACTCTCATACTTGCAGGTGTTCACTCTGTCTGGTACATAGGTTCCTGTGTTCCCTGACGGACGTCTGACTCTAGACACTGACTTGTAAGTCCTACATAAGGGGAGGGTAATCACTTCCTCACTCTCATACTTGCAGGTGTTCACTCTGTCTGGTACATAGGTTCCTGTGTTCCCTGACAGACGTCTGACTCTAGACGCTCTCTTGTAAGTCCTACATAAGGGGAGGGTAATCACTTCCTCACTCTCATACTTGCAGGTGTTCACTGTCTGGTACATAGGTTCCTGTGTTCCCTGACAGACGTCTGACTCTAGACATTGGCTTGTAAGTCCTACATAAGGGGAGGGTAATCACTTCCTCACTCTCATACTTGTAGGTGTTCACTCTGTCTGGTACATAGGTTCCTGTGTTCCCTGACAGACATCTGGCTCTAGACACTGTCTTGTAAGTCCTACATAAGGGGAGGGTAATCACTTCCTCACTCTCATACATGCAGGTGTTCATTCTGTCTGGTACATAGGTTCCTGTGTTCCCTGACAGACATCTGACTCTAGACACTGACTTGTAAGTCCTACATAAGGGGAGGGTAATCACTTCCTCACTCTCATACTTGCAGGTGTTCATTCTGTCTGGTACATAGGTTCCTGTGTTCCCTGACAGATGTCTGACTCTAGGCACTGTCTTGTAAGTCCTACATAAGGGGAGGGTAATCACTTCCTCACTCTCATACTTGCAGGTGTTCACTCTGTCTGGTACATAGGTTCCTGTGTTCCCTGACAGATGTCTGACTCTAGACACTGTCTTGTAAGTCCTACATAAGGGGAGGGTAATCACTTCCTCACTCTCATACTTGCAGGTGTTCATTCTGTCTAGTACATAGGTTCCTGTGTTCCCTGACAGACGTCTGACTCTAGACACTGTGTTGTAAGTCCTACATAAGGGGAGGGTAATCACTTCCTGACTCTCATACTTGCAGGTGTTCACTCTGTCTGGTACATAGGTTCCTGTGTTCCCTGACACGTCTGACCCTAGACACTGTCTTGTAAGTCCTACATAAGGGGAGGGTAATCACTTCCTCACTCTCATACTTGCAGGTGTTCACTCTGTCTGGTACATAGGTTCCTGTGTTCCCTGACAGACGTCTGACTCTAGACACTGACTTCTAAGTCCTACATAAGGGGAGGGTAATCACTTCCTCACTCTCATACCTGCAGGTGTTCACTGTGTCTGGTACATAGGTTCCTGTGCTTCCTGACAGACTTCTGACTCTAGACACTGTCTTGTAAGTCCTACATAAGGGGAGGGTAATCACTTCCTCACTCTCATACTTGCAGGTGTTCACTCTGTCTGGTACATAGGTTCCTGTGTTCCCTGACAGACGTCTGACTCTAGACACTCTCTTGTAAGTCCTACATAAGGGGAGGGTAATCACTTCCTCACTCTCATACTTGCAGGTGTTCACTCTGTCTGGTACATAGGTTCCTGTGTTCCCTGACAGACGTCTGACTCTAGACACTGACTTCTAAGTCCTACATAAGGGGAGGGTAATCACTTCCTCACTCTCATACTTGCAGGTGTTCACTCTGTCTGGTATATAGGTTCCTGTGCTCCCTGACAGACGTCTGACTCTAGACACTGTCTTGTAAGTCCTACATATGGGGAGGGTAATCACTTCCTCACTCTCATACTTGCAGGTGTTCACTGTCTGGTACATAGATTACTGTGTTCCCTGACAGACGTCTGACTCTAGACACTGTCTTGTAAGTCCTACATAAGGGGAGGGTAATCACTTCCTCACTCTCATACTTGTAGGTGTTCACTCTGTCTGGTACATAGGTTCCTGTGTTCCCTGACAGACATCTGGCTCTAGACACTGTCTTGTAAGTCCTACATAAGGGGAGGGTAATCACTTCCTCACTCTCATACTTGCAGGTGTTCACTGTCTGGTACATAGGTTCCTGTGTTCCCTGACAGACGTCTGACTCTAGACACTGACTTGTAAGTCCTACATAAGGGGAGGGTAATCACTTCCTCACTCTCATACTTGCAGGTGTTCACTCTCTCTGGTACAGAGGTTCCTGTGTTCCCTGACAGACGTCTGACTCTAGACACTGTCTTGTAAGTCCTACATAAGGGGAGGGTAATCACTTCCTCACTCTCATACTTGCAGGTGTTCACTGTCTGGTACATAGGTTCCTGTGTTCCCTGACAGACGTCTGACTCTAGACACTGGCTTGTAAGTCCTACATAAGGGGAGGGTAATCACTTCCTCACTCTCATACTTGTAGGTGTTCACTCTGTCTGGTCCATAGGTTCCTGTGTTCCCTGACAGACATCTGGCTCTAGACACTGTCTTGTAAGTCCTACATAAGGGGAGGGTAATCACTTCCTCACTCTCATACTTGCAGGTGTTCACTCTGTCTGGTACATAGGTTCCTGTGTTCCCTGACAGACGTCTGACTCTAGACACTGACTTGTAAGTCCTACATAAGGGGAGGGTAATCACTTCCTCACTCTCATACTTGCAGGTGTTCACTCTCTCTGGTACAGAGGTTCCTGTGTTCCCTGACAGACGTCTGACTCTAGACACTGTGTTGTAAGTCCTACATAAGGGGAGGGTAATCACTTCCTCACTCTCATACTTGCAGGTGTTCATTCTGTCTGGTACATAGGTTCCTGTGTTCCCTGACAGATGTCTGACTCTAGGCACTGTCTTGTAAGTCCTACATAAGGGGAGGGTAATCACTTCCTCACTCTCATACTTGCAGGTGTTCACTCTGTCTGGTACATAGGTTCCTGTGTTCCCTGACAGATGTCTGACTCTAGACACTGTCTTGTAAGTCCTACATAAGGGGAGGGTAATCACTTCCTCACTCTCATACTTGCAGGTGTTCATTCTGTCTAGTACATAGGTTCCTGTGTTCCCTGACAGACGTCTGACTCTAGACACTGTCTTGTAAGTCCTACATAAGGGGAGGGTAATCACTTCTTGACTCTCATACTTGCAGGTGTTCACTCTGTCTGGTACATAGGTTCCTGTGTTCCCTGACAGACATCTGGCTCTAGACACTGTCTTGTAAGTCGTACATAAGGGGAGGGTAATCACTTCCTTACTCTCATACTTGCAGGTGTTCACTCTGTCTGGTACATAGGTTCCTGTGTTCCCTGACAGACGTCTGACTCTAGACACTGACTTCTGAGTCCTACATAAGGGGAGGGTAATCACTTCCTCACTCTCATACCTGCAGGTGTTCACTGTGTCTGGTACATAGGTTCCTGTGCTTCCTGACAGACTTCTGACTCTAGACACTGTCTTGTAAGTCCTACATAAGGGGAGGGTAATCACTTCCTCACTCTCATACTTGCAGGTGTTCACTCTGTCTGGTACATAGGTTCCTGTGTTCCCTGACAGACGTCTGACTCTAGACAGTCTTGTAAGTCCTACATAAGGGGAGGGTAATCACTTCCTCACTCTCATACTTGCAGGTGTTCACTCTGTCTGGTACATAGGTTCCTGTGTTCCCTGACAGACGTCTGACTAGACACTGTCTTGTAAGTCCTACATAAGGGGAGGGTAATCACTTCCTCACTCTCATACTTGCAGGTGTTCACTCTGTCTGGTACATAGGTTCCTGTGTTCCCTGACAGAAGTCTGACTCTAGACACTGTCTTGTAAGTCCTACATAAGGGGAAGGTAATGACGTTCTCACTCTCATAGTTGCAGGTGTTCACTCTGTCTGGTACATAGGTTCCTGTGTTCCCTGACAGACGTCTGACTCTAGGCACTGGCTTGTAAGTCCTACATATGGGGAGGGTAATCACTTCCTCACTCTCATACTTGCAGGTGTTCACTCTGTCTGGTACATAGGTTCCTGTGTTCCCTGACAGACGTCTGACTCTAGACACTGTCTTGTAAGTCCTACATAATGGGAGGGTAATCACTTCCTCACTCTCATACTTGCAGGTGTTCACTGTGTCTGGTACATAGGTTCCTGTGTTCCCTGACAGACGTCTGACTCTAGACACTGTCTTGTAAGTCCTACATAAGGGGAGGGTAATCACTTCCTCACTCTCATACTTGCAGGTGTTCACTCTGTCTGGTACATAGGTTCCTGTGTTCCCTGACAGACGTCTGACTCTAGACACTGTGTTGTAAGTCCTACATAAGGGGAGGGTAATCACTTCCTCACTCTCATACTTGCAGGTGTTCACTCTGTCTGGTACATAGGTTCCTGTGCTCCGTGACAGACTTCTGACTCTAGACACTGTCTTGTAAGTCCTACATAAGGGGAGGGTAATCACTTCCTCACTCTCATACTTGCAGGTGTTCACTCTGTCTGGTACATAGGTTCCTGTGTTCCCTGACAGACGTCTGACTGTAGACACTGTCTTGTAAGTCCTACATAAGGGGAGGGTAATCACTTCCTCACTCTCATACTTGCAGGTGTTCACTCTGTCTGGTACATAGGTTTTCCAGTTATGCTGTTCAGGCAGACACAGACAGACTCACGCACACACATACGATTTTCTATGAATGTTTAACTTAGGGGGCCATAAATGCTAAGAGAGAAGTAATAAATTGAAGCATATCACCAGAAAAGCATAGTATGGGTCTGGTAGGACCCGCGCGCCTAACGGAAGGTTAAAGAACGTCCATAAATAACACTCAATCTTTTTACTTCTTAAATTGGAGAATGAAATGGAATGAAAGGGAAATAATTGAAAGGAAAGAGTAGGAGATGACAGAAGAATGCGAGACTTGGATTCCTGTCAGCCTGGCCCAACTTGACTTGATTCGCATAAAGACATATTGCTCCTGGAGCACTCTTGGTAAATATTTGAGGAAGAGTCGAACCCGCGCTGTAATGCAGAGCGTGCCGTAAAGTTGGCAGGGGTGTTTACGATGCCGCTAATTGCACGTAATGAAACAGTTGGCCAGATTGGAGGGCGCACACCTGATGTCTCTCAGCGGTGGTGTTCTTTCCTTAATGCAAGTCGTTATTCTTAAAGCTCCCCCTTCAAATTTAAACTCAAAACTCTTTAACGGCAGTCACAAATTTAATTTGTGTTAGTTACTCGCGGAAGTCCTCTGGCACAAGGGATGTCTTCCATCCAGTAGCTCAGGAAACCTTGTCATACAGCGGACATGACTAGGATCGCATTTTGTAGCCTAAAGCTATTCAAATATGCATGCATTCATGCTGTAAACATTACCAAAATATAATCTAAAATGCGAAAATATCACTCAAAACTTTAAAAAAAAAAATCAGTTTTAATCGTTGCAGATAAAATAATTCTCTTCACCTTGATTTTCAGCAGAACTATATTGGACTCTTGATACATACAGGCGTTACATTATTATAAGGATACAAATTATCGCTCGGTAAATCTTTTGTTTAGTCAGTGTCGCCAACTGTATCACACTAATCACTGAAAAACAATTTATTAAAATCCATATCAATTTGCCAACTACGCTTTTAACAATTCTTCTTTTAACAATAAAATTACTGTATTTTTCCAGAAGAAAAGTTATTTGTCAATGCTGATTATAGTGAGATTATAAACTGGTTTCCTGTCATAACAAGAGAAGATAAAACTAAATATAAT
Organism: Tenodera sinensis; assembly: GCA_030765045.1. NCBI lineage: Eukaryota > Metazoa > Arthropoda > Insecta > Mantodea > Mantidae > Tenodera > Tenodera sinensis. Next base: position 2,471,245 of record CM060967.1, on the reverse strand, counting down.
TCCTGTGTTTCGTATAAAACAGCAATGTAAAGTCGTCAATGTATTGTCACCGCGCCCGCCGCATCTAATTGCCGACAACAGCAGTGTCACCCATCGCATTATTGTCGGCACTACGGCAAAGGAGCCGAAGGAAAGAGACAGAGAATGGCCGCATTGTTGGGGCGCTTGCCGAAAGAGAGAAAAGGATAGATTCTTCTGGAGTCTTCTACTTTGTATCTCGCCGCAATAACTGAACGTTCCTGAAGCTTCCAGAATAGTGCCTGGGAGATATAAATAGCGGTAAAGTGCGACAGAAGTGAGTCAGACGTATGTGAAGCGTTGAGTAGTGCCGACGGAGACGGACAGACGATGTGAAGCGTTGTGCCGACGGAGAAGAGTTAGTTCTTTGTGTTACGAGTTCGGAGCCGTGCTGTTGGAGAATCGGAAAAGACTTTCTTGCTGTTGCAACGAGTGTACAAAGTTACTGTTTACGGAAATAAAAGTGTTTCTTTATCTCGACTACATCTGTCGTATTTACTTTACACACCAACCACCAAAAGTCACACTGGTGTCAGGAGTGGGATCCGTCGAATTGCTTCTAGTTTCGTTACATCGTCGTTAGAAGTTGCAACGTTAGAACCAAGATGGAGGGAGATTCGGAAACCAGGATGATGGCAATGATGGAAGAATTATTCGCCGAAATGAAGACAGAAATGTCCAAGATGAAGACGACAAACGACAACCTCGTTGCCGAAATGAAGAGGAGGAACAACCTCGCTGCCAAAATGGAAACATTAAACGACAACCTCGCTGCCAAAATCGAAACGATAAACGACAACCTCGTTGCCGAGCTGAAAGAGATGAAGACGGCAAACGACAACCTCGCTGACAAAATGGAAACGTCAAACAACAACCTCGCTGCCAAAATCGAAACGATAAACGACAACCTCGCTGCCGAGCTGAAAGAGATGAAGACGGAGCTATCGGCGAAAATTGATGGCGAACTGATTGGCGTGACGGAAGACGTGGAAGAACTCGGCGAAAAGGTGGTAGACCTCTGCCAGCACGTGGACGTCATGGAGGACGACGGGGAACGTCTTGGCGCCCTGGTAGTAAGAGTTGACGAGAGCGTCAAAGTACTGGATCCCAGGGGCAGACGGAATAGCGCGGAGCCGGGGAGGGAGCACCTAGTGGCCGAGGCGACAGTTGCGCCCGTTTCGGATGATATGAGGGAAGACGTGGAACAACTCGGCGAACTGATTGGCGTGAGGGAAGACGTGGAACAACTCGGCGAACTGATTGGCGTGACGGAAGACGAACAACTCGGCGAAAAGGTGGAAGACCTCTGCCAGCATGTGGACGTCGTGGAGGACGACGGGGAACGTCTTGGCGCCCTGGTAGTAAGAGTTGACGAGAGCGTCAAAGTACTGGATGCCAGGGGCAGACGGAATAGCGCGGACCCGGGGAGGGAGCACCTAGTGGCCGAGGCGACAGTTGCGCCCGTTTCAGATAACGAAAGTGTACGTCTCGGGGAAGACAAAGGGGCAGTAAAGGGACGTCGTCGAGGATCCCCTGGAGGAGTGTGTTGGGTACGTAACCAACCAGGATATGACGTGGAGGACGATCAGCAGGGAAGCGCACAAGCAAACGAGCAACACGCGAGAACCGACTTGGCGTGGGACATGGGGGGACCGTCGGAGCCATCCAATCACCTGACGCATAGTGCCGTGAGCGGAAGAATGGTGGACATCATCGTGGACGGCAGGATACAGGAGAGGCCGTGCCGAGCACGAGTGAACACGAGTGCAGCGGTGGACGCGACTCGCGCGGATGTGGCGGGGTTTGTTGCCGGACCCATCGGAAGCAAGGTGGCTGCGAAGGTGCGCCAGAGAGGTCGGTGGACATGGTACCCAGTGAGCCGTTTCCAAGTGCGCAGGATAACCCGTCAACACACCAGGAAGAAGGGCAACTGGACGAGGGACCTTCAAGACCGGCGGTACTGTTGCAGAATTTCGAAGCAGGATGGCATACGTCGTCCTACCCAGACCAAGGGACACTATCCAACAGCGATACCTAGGATCGTGCCTCCTGGAGAAGAGGTTCGATGGGATAGTCCACCGGTGCGCAAGGGAGATGCCGCAGTAATAGTGCTGGTCGGGACGACCAGCTCTGAGGAGGGAGCAGTGTCACCGCGCCCGCCGCATCTAATTGCCGACAACAGCAGTGTCACCCATCGCATTATTGTCGGCACTACGGCAAAGGAGCCGAAGGAAAGAGACAGAGAATGGCCGCATTGTTGGGGCGCTTGCCGAAAGAGAGAAAAGGATAGATTCTTCTGGAGTCTTCTACTTTGTATCTCGCCGCAATAACTGAACGTTCCTGAAGCTTCCAGAATAGTGCCTGGGAGATATAAATAGCGGTAAAGTGCGACAGAAGTGAGTCAGACGTATGTGAAGCGTTGAGTAGTGCCGACGGAGACGGACAGACGATGTGAAGCGTTGTGCCGACGGAGAAGAGTTAGTTCTTTGTGTTACGAGTTCGGAGCCGTGCTGTTGGAGAATCGGAAAAGACTTTCTTGCTGTTGCAACGAGTGTACAAAGTTACTGTTTACGGAAATAAAAGTGTTTCTTTATCTCGACTACATCTGTCGTATTTACTTCACAACCAAACCAAAAGTCACAGTATAAAGCCTAATTTGCTTATATATTCTTCGGGATAGTATTAGAAATGTCTATATGTCCACGTGACTCTATGTACCTACTATAGATATCCAACAGAGACTACCCTGTATATTTTGTAATCCTATAGATTTATAGAACAATGTATGTTTGGGCGTTAATGTTTCCCTTCTCCAGTAACATCGCCGTTCTGTTCGCAAACGGAAAGTTCCTGATTGGAAACAGTGCAACAAGGACAGAGAGTGTGCATAACACAAGGAGTAAAACTGTTCAAAAAACCATTTCCGAAATATTCATAGTTATTGGTAGGTATAATTATCCAATACTTTAACTTTTCTCGAAGAGCACGTTGTTATTCCTTTGTTTTATCTTGGACATGCAAAGACAATGGAATTTTCAAGTCATCGGATGCGGACAGTCCTTAATACATTTGACTATCACTTAAGCCCAATTTGTAGAGATCTTTAAATTTCTTAACATGAAGTAAATAGAACACGTGTTTGTAGTAAGAGCTTGTACAATAGAAGTACTGAAAGTCATGTGAGTGTTCACTTTTGTGCCTTTGCTTCCATAAGTCAGTACGTAGAAGTAAAGCCGCTTAAAGCACTGCTGCCTTATTAACCAATTGCACATGTTAATATGCTAATGACGTCACAACACGTTCGGCAGTGAAAGCGCCACAGGAGATGTCCTGCAGGCAACTTATGTCGATATGCACAGCAATGGCGGAGTTACATATAATCAATAAGCGAAACACAAGTTGTGTTCACATGACTTTCTCTACTCACTCTTGTACAACTATTCTTACAAACATTTGTTCTTCTATTTTTTTGTTAATACAGATAAGCATACGCACATATTATTTTATTGCTGACTTTCTTGTAGGTACAAGGGGAATATGGGAATACAGTTGGGTTGCCAGGTCTTACTTTTTCCCCTAACTTGTACGTTTTTTGACGTTAAGCTTACACTTTACGTTTTTTTTACTTTGTCTACTGGTAAGTACACGAAGTACTGTACTCTACCTAAGAATTCCATGTGTAGATTACACCGGAAATATGTTTTGAGACTCCCTGATTAAAAAAAAAAAAAGCATTTTTAGAAAAAGGTCCTATGTGTGTGTGTGTGTGCGTGCGCGCGCGCGTGCGTGCGTGTGTGTGTTTAAAGTGATTTATGCAGTAATATTTTGTGTCTCTCTTGCAGTTTACCAGTGAATGAAGAGAACTTGAGAAACTCCGCTATATCGAAATATGCAATAAAGCTAAACCTACAATTGGTTATGTCCATTGACATAATGTAGATAAAAGAATACGCATTTGTTGAAGAAGCGGTGAAAAAGTCACGTACACATATTTTTTATTCGCATGGACTTGAATTTTGTAAGTTGTACACATGTTTGGAAGGATATGTGGTATGTAATGGAAGTATTTGTGTGAAGGCGTAGAGATGGACCCTTGGACTGGACTGGACTGGAGTGGACGGCTGAATCAATTCCCGGAAGTAAGTCCCTGGCCAGGGCTGCAACAAGTACATACTCTGTCTCTGTCCCTGGGGGGTTGCGTGCACAAGACTCCGGCTGCTGGCGGCTGGCGGCTGCAAGAGACGATCCAGATTTGGTCAAGTCACGCTCCCCTGTCCTGGGGGTGGCTCACAACCCTTCCACCCTTCCTCCCTCCGTCAAATGGGAAACGGCAAATCTATTGCAAATCACAAATTTCATATTTCACTCATTCGTGTTTAACCTTTCAGGCGAACATTTTCAACACAATTCCCCCACCCTAAACCACCCCTTACGCGAAAAATGTTACACATATTTACTCGTACGTTCTCTAGTACCTAATAGCGGAAATATTCATGTTTAGCTAACGACGTTGGCAATTGCCAGGATGATCACTGCAGTTACAACTCGGTTATAAATGGAATAATATTCGTAGAGTAGAATATTCAAGTAGAGTGCGAGTGAGTCAGACTGTCGAATTATACCTATATGGACTATTTCATATATAGCTGCTTGTCCTGTATAATAGTGACCTAGTCTAGCTCCTTCTATTATCACAAGTAATATGATAATACGTGTGATCTAACTGATAAACTCTCAAGTAGAGTGAGAGTGAGTCAGACTGTCGAATTATATTTATATGGACTATTTCATATATAGCTGCTTGTCCTGTATAGTAGTGACCTAGTCTAGCTCCTTCTATTATCACAAGTAACATGATAATACGTGTGATCTAACTGTTAAATTCTCAAGTAGAGTGAGAGTAAGACTGTCGAATTATATTTATATGGACTATTTCATATATAGCTGCTTGTCCTGTATAACAGTGACCTAACCTAGCACCTTCTATTATCACAAGTAATATGATAATACGTGTGATCTAACTGATAAATTCTCAAGTAGAGTGAGAGTGAGTCAGACTGTCGAATTATATTTATATGGACTATTTCATATATAGCTGCTTGTGCTGTATAATAGTGAACTAGCCTAGCACCTTCTATTATCACAAGTAATATGATAATACGTGTGATCTAACTGATAAATTCTCAAGTAGAGTGAGAGTGAGTCAGACTGTCGAATTATATTTATATGGACTATTTCATATATAGCTGCTTGTCCTGTATAATAGTGACCTAGTCTAGCTCCTTCTATTATCACAAGTAATATGATAATACGTGTGATCTAACTGATAAATTCTCAAGTAGAGTGAGAGTGAGTCAGACTGTCGAATTATACTTATATGGACTATTTCATATATAGCTGCTTGTCCTGTATAATAGTGACCTAGTCTAGCTCCTTCTATTAACACAAGTAACATGATAATACCTGTGATCTAACTGATAAATTCTCAAGTAGAGTGAGAGTAAGACTGTCGAATTATATTTATATGGAGTATTTCATATATAGCTGCTTGTCCTGTATAATAGTGACCTAGTCTAGCTCCTTCTATTATCACAAGTAACATGATAATACGTGTGATCTAACTGATAAATTCTCAAGTAGAGTGAGAGTAAGACTGTCGAATTGTATTTATATGGACTATTTCATATATAGCTGCTTGTCCTGTATAACAGTGACCTAGCCTAGCACCTTCTATTATCACAAGTAATATGATAATACGTGTGATCTAACTGATAAATTCTCAAGTAGAGTGAGAGTGAGTCAGACTGTCGAATTATATTTATATGGACTATTTCATATATAGCTGCTTGTCCTGTATAATAGTGAACTAGTCTAGCTCCTTCTATTATCACAAGTAATATGATAATACGTGTGATCTAACTGATAAATTCTCAAGTAGAGTGAGAGTGAGTCAGACTGTCGAATTATATTTATATGGACTATTTCATATATAGCTGCTTGTCCTGTATAATAGTGACCTAGCCTAGCTCCTTCTATTATCATAAGTAATATGATAATACGTGTGATCTAACTGATAAATTCTCAAGTAGAGTGAGAGTGAGTCAGACTGTCGAATTATATTTATATGGACTATTTCATATACAGCTGTTTGTCCTGTATAATAGTGACCCAGCCTAGCTCCTTCTATTATCACAAGTAATATGATAATACGTGTGATCTAACTGATAAATTCTCAAGCAGAGTGAGAGTGAGTCAGACTGCCGAATTATACTTATATGGACTATTTCATATATAGCTGCTTGTCCTGTATAATTGTGACCTAGTCTAGCTCCTTCTATTATCACAAGTAACATGATAATGCATGTGATCTAACTGATAAATTCTCAAGTAGAGTGAGAGTGAGTCAGACTGTCGAATTATATTTATATGGACTATTTCATATATAGCTGCTTGTCCTGTATAATAGTGACCTAGTCTAGCTCCTTCTATTATCACAAGTAACATGATAATACGTGTGATCTAACTGATAAATTCTCAAGTAGAGTGAGAGTAAGACTGTCGAATTATATTTATATGGACTATTTCATATATAGCTGCTTGTCCTGTATAATGACCTAGCCTAGCACCTTCTATTATCACAAGTAATATGATAATACGTGTGATCTAACTGATAAATTCCCAAGTAGAGTGAGAGTGAGTCAGACTGTCGAATTATATTTATATGAACTATTTCATATATAGCTGCTTGTCCTGTATAATAGTGACCTAGTCTAGCTCCTTCTATTATCACAAGTAATATGATAATACGTGTGATCTAACTGATAAATTCTCAAGTAGAGTGAGAGTGAGTCAGACTGTCGAATTATATTTATATTGACTATTTCATATATAGCTGCTTGTCATGTATAATAGTGACCTAGTCTAGCTCCTTCCATTATCACAAGTAATATGATAATACGTGTGATCTAACTGATAAATTCTCAAGTAGAGTGAGAGTGAGTCAGACTGTCGAATTATATTTATATGGACTATTTCATATATAGCTGCTTGTCCTGTATAATAGTGACCTAGTCTAGCTCCTTCTATTATCACAAGTAATATGATAATACGTGTGATCTAACTGATAAATTCCCAAGTAGAGTGAGAGTGAGTCAGACTGTCGAATTATATTTATATGGACTATTTCATATATAGCTGCTTGTCCTGTATAATAGTGACCTAGTCTAGCTCCTTCTATCATCACAAGTAATATGATAATACGTGTGATCTAACTGATAAATTCTCAAGTAGAGTAAGAGTAAGACTGTCGAATTATATTTATATGGACTATTTCATATATAGCTGCTTGTCCTGTATAATAGTGATCTAGTCTAGCTCCTTCTATTATCACAAGTAATATGATAATACGTGTGATCTAACTGATAAATTCTCAAGTAGAGTGAGAGTGAGTCACACTGTCGAATTATATTTATATGGACTATTTCTTATATAGCTGCGTGTCCTGTATAATAGTGACCTAGCCTAGCACCTTCTATTATCACAAGTAATATGATAATACGTGTGATCTAACTGATAAATTCTCAAGTAGAGTGAGAGTGAGTCAGACTGTCGAATTATATTTATATGGACTATTTCATATATAGCTGCTTGTCCTGTATAATAGTGACCTAGTCTAGCTCCTTCTATTTCACAAGTAATATGATAATACGTGTGATCTAACTGATAAATTCTCAAGTAGAGTGAGAGTGAGTCAGACTGTCGAATTATATTTATATGAACTATTTCATATATAGGGCCGCCTCCGTAGCGCAGTTGGTAGCGCGCTTGCCTGTGGCGCGGAGGACCCGGGTTCGATCCCCGCTACCAGCGTGGGGATTTTATCCCCTCTGGGAGGTCTGGCACGGGGTGCACTCAGCCTCGTTAGGTCCCGGGGGGACCAATTGAGGAGCTACTTGATGGAGAAGTAGCGGCCCCAGGTCGAGAAGACCGCATAACTGGCCGGGAGGGCTCGGGGCGCTGACCACGTCCCACCCTCCAGTACTGCACCTCACCAATGACGCCTGTAGTGGGCAGAGGTGGGGGACGCAGCGGCTGGGCGGTAGGCCTTGGCCCTTCGTGGGCTGCCGCACGGGGTTTACATTTCATATATAGCTGCTTGTCCTGTATAATAGTGACCTAGCCTAGCTCCTTCTATTATCACAAGTAATATGATAATACGTGTGATCTAACTGATAAATTCTCAAGTAGAGTGAGAGTGAGTCAGACTGTCGAATTATATTTATACGAACTATTTCATATATAGCTGCTTGTCCTGTATAATAGTGACCTAGCCCAGCACCTTCTATTATCACAAGTAATATGATAATACGTGTGATCTAACTGATAAATTCTCAAGTAGAGTGAGAGTGAGTCAGACTGTCGAATTATATTTATATGGACTATTTCATATATAGCTGCTTGTCCTGTATAACAGTGACCTAGTCTAGCTCCTTCTATTATCACAAGTAATATTGTAATACGTGTGATCTAACTGATAAATTCTCAAGTAGAGTGAGAGTGAGTCAGACTGTCGAATTATATTTATATGAACTATTTCATATATAGCTGCTTGTCCTGTATAGTAGTGACCTAGCCTAGCTCCTTCTATTATCACAAGTAATATGATAATACGTGTGACCTAACTGATAAATTCTCAAGTAGAGTGAGAGTGAGTCAGACTGTCGAATTATATTTATATGAACTATTTCATATATAGCTGCTTGTCCTGTATAATAGTGACCTAGCCTAGCACCTTCTATTATCACAAGTAATATGATAATACGTGTGATATAACTGATAAATTCTCAAGTAGAGTGAGAGTGAGTCAGACTGTCGAATTATATTTTTATGGACTTTTTCATAGGTATAATATGAATGAAATGCTATACGTTGTTGAGAGTCCTTTGAGACATTGGAAAGTTATATATCTATCTTCCACTGTCTCAAAAGACTCTGAACAAACTATGCCTCTGATCATAAATGTTTATTTGTATAAAGAATAAGATAAAATATATGAATTCCATAAGTATAGTTCAGCACTGTCAACTGAAGAGAACGAAACACTAGAATTACATGTATTTCTGATCTTGCTTTGTTATAACGGATAACAGGTTTGTAATCTCAGTTTACTTTTTAACATAACAAATCAGCTTTCTTGTTGAAAAATACATTAATTATTAAAAGAAGAATTGTTAAAAACACAATTGTCAAATTGAAATGCAATGATATTTTGACTAATGTGTACTACATTATCAGTGATTTGTGGGATACAGTTGGCGACAATGACTAAACCAAAGAATGACTAGTGATCATTGGTATATGATAATTTAACGTCTCTACGTATCAAACAGTTTCTATTAGCATGAGCACAAGTGTTTGTAAGAAGAGTGGATAGAGAAAGTAATATGAGTGCCATGTATGTATGGTATTTGTGTGATATGCGATGGCCCAGAACATACGTACATTAATCTGGAAGTAAAATATTAGTAATGAGGGAATAGACGGGAAATTAATTTGGCGTGTGGTGGTTCCCTCCCTAGCCGTGTTGTGGACTGATTGGAGAGCTGACTTTAATCATAGCGTGTTTGAATCAGGGCCTTTGTGGGGTGGCAGCGTCATCATTACTCGGTCCACTCGGACCTCAAGATGCGCCAGGCCTTGGCTCTGCTAGTTAATGTACGATCTCATCTTGTGCCTTGTACCTGCGCTAGCAGCTAGGCTAGGTCACTATTATACAGGACAAGCAGCTATATATGAAATAGTCCATATAAATATAATTCGACAGTCTGACTCACTGTCACTCTACTTGAGAATTTATCAGTTAGATCACAGGTATTATCATATTACTTGTGATAATAGAAGGAGCTAGGCTAGGTCACTATTATACAGGACAAGCAGCTATATATGAAATAGTCCATATAAATATAATTCGACAGTCTGACTCACTCTCACTCTACTTGAGAATTCATCAGTTAGATCACACGTATTATCATATTACTTGTGATAATAGAAGGAGCTAGGCTAGGTCACTATTATACAGGACAAGCAGCTATATATGAAATAGTGCATATAAATATAATTCGACAGTCTGACTCACTCTCACTCTACTTGAGAATTTATCAGTTAGATCACACGTATTATCATATTACTTGTGATAATAGAAGGAGCTAGGCTAGGTCACTATTATACAGGACAAGCAGCTATATATGAAATAGTCCATATAAATATAATTTGACAGTCTCACTCACTCTCACTCTACTTGAGAATTTATGAGTTAGATCACACGTATTATCATATTACTTGTGATAATAGAAGGAGCTAGACTAGGTCACTATTATACAGGACAAGCAGCTATATATGAAATACTCCATATAAATATAATTCGACAGTCTGACTCACTCTCACTCTACTTGAGAATTTATCAGTTAGATCACACGTATTATCATATTACTTGTGATAATGGAAGGAGCTAGACTAGGTCACTATTATACATGACAAGCAGCTATATATGAAATAGTCCATATAAATATAATTCGACAGTCTGACTCACTCTCACTCTACTTGAGAATTTATGAGTTAGATCACACGTATTATCATATTACTTGTGATAATAGAAGGAGCTAGACTAGGTCACTATTATACAGGACAAGCAGCTATATATGAAATAGTCCATATAAATATAATTCGACAGTCTGACTCACTCTCACTCTACTTGAGAGTTTATCAGTTAGATCACACGTATTATCATATTACTTGTGATAATAGAAGGAGCTAGGCTAGGTCACTATTATACAGGACAAGCAGCTATATATGAAATAGTCCATATAAATATAATTCGACAGTCTGACTCACTCTCACTCTACTTGAGAATTTATCAGATAGATCACACGTAATTACTTGTGAAATAGAAGGAGCTAGGCTAGGTCACTATTATACAGGACAAGCAGCTATATATGAAATAGTCCATATAAATATAATTCGACAGTCTGACTCACTCTCACTCTACTTGAGAATTTATCAGATAGATCACACGTATTGCCATATTACTTGTGATAATAGAAGGAGCTAGACTAGTTCACTATTATACAGGACAAGAAGCTATATATGAAATAGTCCATATAAATATAATTCGAAAGTCTGACTCACTCTCACTCTACTTAGAATTTATCTGTTATATCGGTTGTCTTATATTGTCAAAACGTCCATGTGTGTGTGTGTGTTAAGTGTGAACATTTCAACTCAAAAACGAAATGTCGGTTAAATACCAAAGCCGGTACTAAGTTCAGCGTCTAGCAAGTATGTGACAAAGATTTTCAACAAAATCCCCCCCCCCAACCACAAACTCCATTACTAGGAACATTTTAGAGAACTTCGATTTTCTCAAAAATGGCTCTATCGATTTTGATTGAAATGCTGTATCTTCAAGATAGCTTCATGACAATGAAATGTACATCTTGAATGTTCTTTTCTTTTTGTTTACAAAACTTAAATATAAAATACGTAGAATCACTTTGTCAGCGTTATTGAACATGATGAAAACCTGGTTTCTGGAGTAACATCATTGATTTAAGGACTAATTTCAAAATGTGTTGATGTTAAAGGGAGATATGTTGAGAAATAATAAAATCTCTATTTTTAAAATAATGCTTGGTTTAGTTTTCTAAAGTATTTCGTGGGACGTCCGTATAAAAAATGTTTGTTTGCAATATTAAGCGTGGTGTTTGAAGTGGTTTGTGCAGCTGTGATCCTGAATCCTTAGAAGGTATTCGCGAGATATCAATAACAGCTGGATACCGCAATGAAATGCAAACAGTCGACTGGTCATAACCATATAACCATCTGGTGCGGCGGGGAGGCAACCACTGGACTGGAAGTGATGCCCTTAGTCATAACCGTGCAGGGGTGCCACCCTACCTGGTAGTGTTCGGCCGCCACCTGTGATTGATAACATAAACCACTGTTTTGTTCAACTACCCTAATCTTACATTTCACTTCTTTATGAACATCTCAAGTTTTGTTTTTGAACACATTTTAACAGCTCCTCTACCCCTGCTATAGGGCATATACATTATTGGGATTCCCCAAAAGCCAACTGTGACATATTTTCCCCATGTTTGGTTACTTTTGGAGACGTTCTCTCTGTTCTGCCAACATCAACACCAGCAACTGCACCTAAAATATTCGCCTGGTAGGCAAACAAATGGCTATAGTTGGTGTTAACTGCAGTTCTTATGTAGGAATTCTTTGTGTAAGCAAGCCCTGTCTGTCTGTCTGTCTGTCTATCTGCCTGCCTGTCTGTCTGTCTGTCTGTCTGTCCGTCTGGCTGTCTGTCTGTCAGTCTGTCTGTCTGCCTGTCTGTCTGTCTGCTGCCTGTCTGTCTGTCTATCTGTCTGTCTGTCTATCTGTCTGTCCGTCTGTCTGCCTGTCTGTCTGTCTGTCTGCCTGTCTATCTGTCTGTCCGTCTGTCTGTCTGTCTATCTGCCTGTCTACCTGCCTGTCTGCCTGCCTGCCTGCCTGTCTATCTGTCTGTCTGTCTGCCTGTCTGTCTATCTGTCTGTCTGTCCGTCTGTCTATCTGCCTGTCTACCTGCCTGTCTGCCTGCCTGTCTGAGTGCCTGCCTATCTGTCCGTCCATCCGTCTGTCTGTCAGTCCGTCTGTCTGCCTGTCTGTCAGTCCGTCTGTCTATCTGTCTGTCTGTCCGTCTGTCTGCCTGTCTGTCCGTCTGTCTGCCTGTCTGTCTGTCTATCTGCCTGTCTACCTGCCTGTCTGAGTGCCTGCCTATCTGTCCGTCCATCCGTCTGTCTGTCAGTCCGTCTGTCTGCCTGTCTGTCAGTCCGTCTGTCTGTCTGCCTGCCTGTCTACCTGTCTGTCCGTCTGTCTGCCTGTCTGTCTGCCTGCCTGTCTATCTGTCTGTCTGTCCGTCTGTCTGTCTGCCTGCCTTGTCTGTCTGCCTGTCTGTCTGCCTGCCTTGTCTGTCTATCTGTCTGTCTACCTGTCTGTCTGCCTGCCTTGTCTGTCTGCCTGTCTGTCTATCTGTCTGTCTGTCTGCCTGCCTTGTCTGTCTATCTGTCTGTCTGTCTGTCTGCCTGTCTGCCTGCCTTGTCTGTGTGCCTGTCTGTCTGTCTGCCTGCCTTGTCTGTCTGCCTGCCTGTCTGTCTGTCTGCCTGTCTGTCTATGTGTCTGCCTTGTCTGCCTGCCTGTCTGTCTATCTGTCTGTCTGCCTTGTCTGCTTGTCTGTCTGCCTGTCTGTCTGTCTGTCTGCCTTGTCTGCCTGCCTGCCTGTCTATCTGCCTGTCTGTCAGTCTGCCTGTCTGTCTGTCTGTCTGTCTGCCTGCCTTGTCTGTCTGCCTGCCTGCCTTGTCTGTCTGCCTGCCTGCCTTGTCTGTCTGCCTGTCTGTCTTTCTACTTGTCTGTCTGCCTGTCTGTCTGTCTGTCTGCCTTGTCTGTCTGCCTGCCCGTCTGTCTGTCTATCAGTCTGCCTGTCTGCCTGTCTGTCTGTCAGTCTGCCTGTCTGTCTGTCTGCCTGCCTGACTATCTGTCTGTCTATCTGTCTGCCTGTCAGTTTGCTTGTCTGCCTGTCTGTCTGCCTTGTCTGTCTGCCTGCCTGTCTGTCTATCTGTATGTCTGTCTGTCTGTCAGTCTGCCTGTCTGTCTGTCTGTCTGCCTCACGTTCAAGAGGTCGCGAGTTCGAATCTCGATAGAAGGCTATGTGGTGAGAATAACGCGCGGCGGCTGCGCCTCCACCATTGCCATTCTATGTGTTATGAATGGGGTGCAGTACTGTAGAGTGGGACGCGGCCCCTCCCGGCTGGTATGTGGTCTTCAGAATCAGGACTTTTCAGTGAATTGGCCGTTCAAGGATCTAACGAGGCTGAGTGTACTCCGTACCACGGTACCAGCGTCTGCCGCTTGGTAAGGAGACGATCTGGTTCAACACGGTGATTCACACTTGCTTCTACATAAACACCACCCAAATTACACATGAAAAACAGCGCAATATCCTTTTGCGGGCCAAGACTTATCGCCCGACCGCTGTGTTCCCATCTCCGCCACTACAAGCGCCATGGTGGGGTGCAGAACTGAAGGATGGGATGTGGTCAGCGCCCCGAGCCCTCGCGTCCAGGTATGCGGTCTTGGCAACCTGAGGTCGCTACTCATTTATCAAGTATCTCAATTGGCCACTCAGGGACCTGACGAGGCTGAGTGCACCCCGTGCCAGACCTGCGCCTCATGGATCCACAACTATAGATATAATCCCTCTATATTCCTGCACTTCCTGCTACAGCCATAGCCTCCTATATTCCTCCATCGGCTACTACAGTCACAGCCCCCTATATTCCTGCACCTCCTGCTACAGTCACAGCCCCCTATATTCCTGCATCTCCTACTACAGTCACAGCCCCCTATATTCCTGCACCCCTTCCAACAGTCACAGCCCCCTATATTCCTCCATCTCCTACTACAGTCACAGCCCTCTATATTCCTGCATCTCCTGCTACAGTCACAGCCCCCTATATTCCTCCATCTCCTACTACAGTAACAGCCCTCTATATTCCTGCACCTCCTGCTACAGCCATAGCCGCCTATATTCCTCCATCTCCTACTACAGTCACAGCCCCCTATATTCCTCCATCTCCTACTACAGTCACAGCCCTCTATATTCCTGCATCTCCTGCTACAGTCACAGCCCCCTATATTCCTCCATCTCCTACTACAGTAACAGCCCTCTATATTCCTGCACCTCCTGCTACAGCCATAGCCGCCTATATTCCTCCATCTCCTACTACAGTCACAACCCCCTATATTCCTCCATCTCCTACTACAGTAACAGCCCTCTATATTCCTGCACCTCCTGCTACAGCCATAGCCGCCTATATTCCTGCATCTCCTGCTACAGTCACAGCCCCCTATATTCCTCCATCTCCTACTACAGTAACAGCCCTCTATATTCCTGCACCTCCTGCTACAGCCATAGCCGCCTATATTCCTGCATCTCCTGCTACAGTCACAGCCCCCTATATTCCTCCATCTCCTACTACAGTAACAGCCCTCTATATTCCTGCACCTCCTGCTACAGCCATAGCCGCCTATATTCCTGCATCTCCTGCTACAGCCACAGCCCCCTATATTCCTCCATCTCCTACTACAGCCACAGCCCCCTATATTCCTCCATCTCCTACTACAGCCATAGCCGCCTATATTCCTGCATCTCCTACTACAGTCACAGCCCTCTATATTCCTCCATCTCCTGCTACAGCCACAGCCCCCTATATTCCTCCATCTCCTACTACAGCCATAGCCGCCTATATTCCTGCATCTCCTACTACAGTCACAGCCCTCTATATTCCTCCATCTCCTGCTACAGCCATAGCCGCCTATATTCCTGCATCTCCTGCTACAGCCACAGCCCCCTATATTCCTCCATCTCCTACTACAGCCACAGCCCCCTATATTCCTGCATCTCCTGCTACAGCCACAGCCCCCTATATTCCTCCATCTTATACTACAGCCACAGCCCCCTATATTCCTCCATCTCCTGCTACAGCCATAGCCGCCTATATTCCTGCATCTCCTACTACAGTCACAGCCCTCTATATTCCTCCATCTCCTACTACAGCCACAGCCCCCTATATTCCTCCATCTCCTACTACAGTAACAGCCCTCTATATTCCTGCATCTCCTGCTACAGTCACAGCCCCCTATATTCCTCCATCTCCTACTACAGTAACAGCCCTCTATATTCCTGCACCTCCTACTACAGTCACAGCCGCCTATATTCCTGCATCTCCTACTACAGTCACAGCCCTCTATATTCCTCCATCTCCTACTACAGTAACAGCCCTCTATATTCCTGCACCTCCTGCTACAGTCACAGCCCTCTATATTCCTGCATCTCCTGCTACAGTCACAGCCCCCTATATTCCTCCATCTCCTGCTACAGTAACAGCCCTGTATATTCCTGCACCTCCTGCTACAGTCACAGCCCTCTATATTCCTGCATCTCCTGCTACAGTCACAGCCCCCTATATTCCTCCATCTCCTACTACAGTAACAGCCCTGTATATTCCTGCACCTCCTGCTACAGTCACAGCCCTCTATATTCCTGCATCTCCTGCTACAGTCACAGCCCCCTATATTCCTCCATCTCCTACTACAGTCACAGCCCTCTATATTCCTGCATCTCCTGCTACAGTCACAGCCCCCTATATTCCTCCATCTCCTACTACAGTCACAGCCCCCTATATTCCTGCATCTCCTGCTACAGTCACAGCCCCCTATATTCCTGCATCTCCTGCTACAGTCACAGCCCCCTATATTCCTGCATCTCCTGCTACAGTCACTGCCCCCTATATTCCTGCATCTCCTGCTACAGTCGCAGCCCTGTATATTCCTGCATCTCCTGCTACAGTCACAGCCCCCTATATTCCTGCATCTCCTGCTACAGTCACAGCCCCCTATATTCCTGCATCTCCTGCTACAGTCACTGCCCCCTATATTCCTGCATCTCCTGCTACAGTCACAGCCCTGTATATTCCTGCATCTCCTGCTACAGTCACAGCCCCCTATATTCCTGCATCTCCTGCTACAGTCACAGCCCCCTATATTCCTGCATCTCCTGCTACAGTAACAGCCCTGTATATTCCTGCATCTCCTGCTACAGTCACAGCCCCCTATATTCCTGCATCTCCTGCTACAGTCACAGCCCTGTATATTCCTGCATCTCCTGCTACAGTCACAGCCCTCTATATTCCTGCATCTCCTGCTACAGTCACAGCCCCCTATATTCCTCCATCTCCTACTACAGTAACAGCCCTGTATATTCCTGCATCTCCTGCTACAGTCACAGCCCCCTATATTCCTGCATCTCCTGCTACAGTCACTGCCCCCTATATTCCTCCATCTCCTACTACAGTCACAGCCCCCTATATTCCTCCATCTCCTACTACAGTAACAGCCCTCTATATTCCTGCACCTCCTGCTACAGTCACAGCCCCCTATATTCCTGCACCTCCTACTACAGTCACAGCCCTCTATATTCCTGCATCTCCTGCTACAGTCACAGCCCCCTATATTCCTCCATCTCCTACTACAGTCACAGCCCCCTATATTCCTCCATCTCCTACTACAGTCACAGCCCTCTATATTCCTGCATCTCCTGCTACAGTCACAGCCCCCTATATTCCTCCATCTCCTACTACAGTCACAGCCCCCTATATTCCTGCATCTCCTGCTACAGTCACAGCCCCCTATATTCCTGCATCTCCTGCTACAGTCACAGCCCCCTATATTCCTGCATCTCCTGCTACAGTCACTGCCCCCTATATTCCTGCATCTCCTGCTACAGTCGCAGCCCTGTATATTCCTGCATCTCCTGCTACAGTCACAGCCCCCTATATTCCTGCATCTCCTGCTACAGTCACAGCCCCCTATATTCCTGCATCTCCTGCTACAGTCACTGCCCCCTATATTCCTGCATCTCCTGCTACAGTCACAGCCCTGTATATTCCTGCATCTCCTGCTACAGTCACAGCCCCCTATATTCCTGCATCTCCTGCTACAGTCACAGCCCCCTATATTCCTGCATCTCCTGCTACAGTAACAGCCCTGTATATTCCTGCATCTCCTGCTACAGTCACAGCCCCCTATATTCCTGCATCTCCTGCTACAGTCACAGCCCTGTATATTCCTGCATCTCCTGCTACAGTCACAGCCCTCTATATTCCTGCATCTCCTGCTACAGTCACAGCCCCCTATATTCCTCCATCTCCTACTACAGTAACAGCCCTGTATATTCCTGCATCTCCTGCTACAGTCACAGCCCCCTATATTCCTGCATCTCCTGCTACAGTCACTGGCCCCCTATATTCCTCCATCTCCTACTACAGTCACAGCCCCCTATATTCCTCCATCTCCTACTACAGTAACAGCCCTCTATATTCCTGCACCTCCTGCTACAGTCACAGCCCCCTATATTCCTGCACCTCCTACTACAGTCACAGCCCTCTATATTCCTGCATCTCCTGCTACAGTCACAGCCCCCTATATTCCTCCATCTCCTACTACAGTAACATCCCTCTATATTCCTGCACCTCCTACTACAGTCACAGCCCTCTATATTCCTGCATCTCCTGCTACAGTCACAGCCCCCTATATTCCTCCATCTCCTACTACAGTCACAGCCCTCTATATTCCTGCATCTCCTGCTACAGTCACAGTCCCCTATATTCCTCCATCTCCTACTACAGTAACAGCCCTCTATATTCCTGCACCTCCTACTACAGTCACAGCCCTCTATATTCCTGCATCTCCTGCTACAGTCACAGCCCCCTATATTCCTGCACCTCCTACTACAGTCACAGCCCTCTATATTCCTGCATCTCCTGCTACAGTCACAGCCCCCTATATTCCTCCATCTCCTACTACAGTAACATCCCTCTATATTCCTGCACCTCCTACTACAGTCACAGCCCTCTATATTCCTGCATCTCCTGCTACAGTCACAGCCCCCTATATTCCTCCATCTCCTACTACAGTCACAGCCCTCTATAGTCCTGCATCTCCTGCTACAGCCACAGCCCCCTATATTCCTCCATCTCCTGCTACAGTCACAGCCCTCTATATTCCTGCATCTCCTGCTACAGTCACAGTCCCCTATATTCCTCCATCTCCTACTACAGTCACAGCCCTCTATATTCCTGCATCTCCTACTACAGTCACAGCCCTCTATATTCCTGCATCTCCTACTACAGTCACAGCCCCCTATATTCCTGCATCTCCTGCTACAGTCACTGCCCCCTATATTCCTGCATCTCCTGCTACAGCCATAGCCGCCTATATTCCTCCATCTCCTACTACAGCCACAGCCCCCTATATTCGCACTGCAGTCCGCGACTGTACTCTCCGCATGTTTGCCCTATAACGGGGAGCAGTGTTTGTTCAGCACATGCCTGTGTTTTTTGTGAACTAACTCGCCCCTGTCCGTATTTTCTATTTATTTTTGTTATATTTGGTTATGTTATTTGCCCATGTTCATCCCGCTCACCACATTTCGATTTATAGCACCGCACTGCAGTCGGCCCATGAAATATTCACCGAGGAGCGTCCACAGGGACCCGCCCTCGGCGCTTCGCTTCGCGGGATAGGGGGGGGGGGGGGGGGGGAGGGGAGGGGGAGGAGCGACGCCGTGCAAAAAACACACGCAGCGCTTTCCTACGTTCGAGCCATCATCGACAGCTCCAGTAACATTCCCTCAAATTTGGAGCTCTTCTTTAAGATACTACCTGCACTAGTGCATTACCCACATTAAAACCCTGATGTGTCACATTTACATGACATTCTCTACTCACTCTTGTAAAGCTATTCTTACAAGCAATTATTCCTCTATCTACTTCATGGAAGCGTTCGTATACTTGTCCCCGGCCGGTTTACAATGGTGTCACAGAATGTGTGTGTTTAGCGTCGTTCTCTTGTCATTTCTCATATTGAGTCTCAACTGTTCGATGTGAGCGGATGGCCGAGTGGTTGGACTTTCACAAATACACGCTTCCAGAGTCTGCTCAGCTTTTGTCTTAGGCTGTATTTCCTCTTCTTTATCTAATACCAACTCCCCCCCCCCCTCCCACGGCCATATGATAGACCTACACCCCTAGAACTATGTACCAGACAGAGTGAACACCTGCAAGTATGAGAGTGAGGAAGTGATTACCCTCCCCTTATGTAGGACTTACAAGTCAGTGTCTAGAGTCAGACGTCTGTCAGGGAACACAGGAACCTATGTACCAGACAGAGTGAACACCTGCAAGTATGAGAGTGAGGAAGTGATTACCCTCCCCTTCTGTAGGACTTACAAGACAGTGTCTAGAGTCAGACGTCTGTCAGGGAACACAGGAACCTATGTACCAGACAGAGTGAACACCTGCAAGTATGAGAGTGAGGAAGTGATTACCCTCCCCTTATGTAGGACTTACAAGACAGTGTCTAGAGTCAGACGTCTGTCAGGGAACACAGGAACCTATGTACCAGACAGAGTGAACACCTGCAAGTATGAGAGTGAGCAAGTGATTACCCTCCCCTTATGTAGGACTTACAAGACAGTGTCTAGAGTCAGACGTCTGTCAGGGAACACAGGAACCTATGTACCAGACAGAGTGAACACCTGCAAGTACGAGAGTGAGGAAGTGATTACCCTCCCCTTATGTAGGACTTACAAGACAGTGTCTAGAGTCAGACTTCTGTCAGGGAACACAGGAACCTATGTACCAGACAGAGTGAACACCTGCAAGTATGAGAGTGAGGAAGTGATTACCCTCCCCTTATGTAGGACTTACAAGTCAGTGTCTAGAGTCAGACGTCTGTCAGGGAACACAGGAACCTATGTACCAGACATAGTGATCACCTGCAAGTATGAGAGTGAGGAAGTGATTACCCTCCCCTTATGTAGGACTTACAAGACAGTGTCTAGAGTCAGACGTCTGTCAGGGAACACAGGAACCTATGTACCAGACAGAGTGAACACCTGCAAGTATGAGAGTGAGGAAGTGATTACCCTCCCCTTATGTAGGACTTACAAGACAGTGTCTAGAGTCAGACGTCTGTCAGGGAACACAGGAACCTATGTACCAGACAGAGTGAACACCTGCAAGTACGAGAGTGAGGAAGTGATTACCCTCCCCTTATGTAGGACTTACAAGACAGTGTCTAGAGTCAGACTTCTGTCAGGGAACACAGGAACCTATGTACCAGACAGAGTGAACACCTGCAAGTACGAGAGTGAGGAAGTGATTACCCTCCCCTTATGTAGGACTTACAAGTCAGTGTGTAGAGTCAGACGTCTGTCAGGGAACACAGGAACCTATGTACCAGACAGAGTGAACACCTGCAAGTATGAGAGTGAGGAAGTGATTACCCTCCCCTTATGTAGGACTTACAAGACAGTGTCTAGAGTCAGACGTCTGTCAGGGAACACAGGAACCTATGTACCAGACAGAGTGAACACCTGCAAGTATGAGAGTGAGGAAGTGATTACCCTCTCCTTATGTAGGACTTACAAGACAGTGTCTAGAGTCAGACTTCTGTCAGGGAACACAGGAACCTATGTACCAGACAGAGTGAACACCTGCAAGTATGAGAGTGAGGAAGTGATTACCCTTCCCTTATGTAGGACTTACAAGTCAGTGTCTAGAGTCAGACGTCTGTCAGGGAACACAGGAACCTATGTACCAGACAGAGTGAACACCTGCAAGTATGAGAGTGAGGGAGTGATTACCCTCCCCTTATGTAGGACTTACAAGTCAGTGTCTAGAGTCAGACGTCTGTCAGGGAACACAGGAACCTATGTACCAGACACACTGAACACCTGCAAGTATGAGAGTGAGGAAGTGATTACCCTCTCCTTATGTAGGACTTACAAGTCAGTGTCTAGAGTCAGACGTCTGTCAGGGAACACAGGAACCTATGTACCAGACAGAGTGAACACCTGCAAGTATGAGAGTGAGGAAGTGATTACCCTCCCCTTATGTAGGACTTACAAGACAGTGTCTAGATTCAGACGTCTATCAGGGAACACAGGAACCTATGTACCAGACAGAGTGAACAACTGCAAGTATGAGAGTGAGGAAGTGATTACCCTCCCCTTATGTAGGACTTACAAGACAGTGTCTAGAGTCAGACGTCTGTCAGGGAACACAGGAACCTATGTACCAGACAGAGTGAACACCTGCAAGTATGAGAGTGAGGAAGTGATTACCCTCCCCTTATGTAGCACTTACAAGACAGTGTCTAGAATCAGACGTCTGTCAGGGAACACAGGAACCTATGTATCAGACAGAGTGAACAACTGCAAGTATGAGAGTGAGGAAGTGATTACCCTCCCCTTATGTAGCACTTACAAGACAGTGTCTAGAGTCAGACGTCTGTCAGGGAACACAGGAACCTATGTATCAGACAGAGTGAACAACTGCAAGTATGAGAGTGAGGAAGTGATTACCCTCCCCTTATGTAGCACTTACAAGACAGTGTCTAGAGTCAGACGTCTGTCAGGGAACACAGGAACCTATGTATCAGACAGAGTGAACACCTGCAAGTATGAGAGTGAGGAAGTGATTACCCTCCCCTTATGTAGGACTTACAAGACAGTGTCTAGAGTCAGACGTCTGTCAGGGAACACAGGAACCTATGTACCAGACAGAGTGAACACCTGCAAGTATGAGAGTGAGGAAGTGGTTACCCTCCCCTTATGTAGGACTTACAAGACAGTGTCTAGAGTCAGGCGTCTGTCAGGGAACACAGGAACCTATGTACCAGACAGAGTGAACACCTGCAAGTATGAGAGTGAGGAAGTGATTACCCTCCCCTTATGTAGGACTTACAAGTCAGTGTCTAGAGTCAGACGTCTGTCAGGGAACACAGGAACCTATGTACCAGACAGAGTGAACACCTGCAAGTATGAGAGTGAGGAAGTGATTACCCTCCCCTTATGTAGGACTTACAAGACAGTGTCTAGAGTCAGAGGTCTGTAAGGGAACACAGGAACCTATGTAACAGACAGTGTGAACACCTGCAAGTATGAGAGTGAGGAAGTGATTACCCTCCCCTTATGTAGGACTTACAAGCCAGTGTCTCGAGTCAGACGTCTGTCAGGGAACACAGGAACCTATGTACCAGACAGAGTGAACACCTGCAAGTATGAGAGTGAGGAAGTGATTACCCTCCCCTTATGTAGGACTTACAAGACAGTGTCTAGAGTCAGACGTCTGTCAGGGAACACAGGAACCTATGTACCAGACAGAGTGAACATCTGCAAGTATGAGAGTGAGGAAGTGATTACCCTCCCCTTATGTAGGACTTACAAGACAGTGTCTAGAGTCAGACGTCTGTCAGGGAACACAGGAACCTATGTACCAGACAGAGTGAACACCTGCAAGTATGAGAGTGAGGAAGTGATTACCCTCCCCTTATGTAGGACTAGTAGACAATGTCTAGAGTCAGACGTCTGTCAGGGAACACAGGAACCTATGTACCAGACAGAGTGAACACCTGCAAGTATGAAAGTGAGGAAGTGATTACCCTCCCCTTATGTAGGACTTACAAGACAGTGTCTAGAGTCAGACGTCTGTCAGGGAACACAGGAACCTATGTACCAGACAGGGTGAACACCTGCAAGTATGAGAGTGAGGAAGTGATTACCCTCCCCTTATGTAGGACTTACAAGTCAGTGTCTAGATTCAGACGTCTGTCAGGGAACACAGGAACCTATGTACCAGAGAGAACACCTGCAAGTATGAGAGTGAGGAAGTGATTACCCTCCCCTTATGTAGGACTTACAAGACAGTGTCTAGAGTCAGACGTCTGTCAGGGAACACAGGAACCTATGTACCAGACAGAGTGAACACCTGCAGGTATGAGAGTGTGGAAGTGAATACCCTCCCCTTAGGTAGGACTTACAAGACAGTGTCTAGAGTCAGACGTCTGTCAGGGAACACAGGAACCTATGTACCAGACAGAGTGGACACCTGCAAGTATGAGAGTGAGGAAGTGATTTTTATAAATTTTTATCATTAAGTAGGCCCACATTCATACTTCCACACAGAGGTAAAGAGGGAATTATTCCCTATCCGAGCTGGGAATCGAGCGCAGGACTTGTATATTATGAATTCAGAGCAGCGACCAGTCGACCGTGAAGACCGTCGCTTTAAAAGTGTTGGAAACAATTTGATAAGAAAAGTTGTGAAGTGGGCGACAATGCTATTATTTACCACATTTGACCATTACTAAAGCTCGCGGTGAGCTTTTTAAACGCTATTGTCTCATTATTTATTTTTTCAGCATTTTTTCTCCGTAAAATATTTCTTGTAGAACACTTCGTTATAGAAATGCAATTTGGCACACGAGTTCACGAAGATAAAGTTGTCCTAGGATTTACTAGCACACTTTTTCAATTTTCAAATATAAAGCATCTGATTTGCAGCACTCACATGACTTTCTCTACTCTTGTCCTAACCATTCTTACAAACTCTTGTTCCTATATCTTCTTCGTGTTAGTTGAGATAAACATTTGTACAAATTATCTTATTGCTTATTTCCTTGTAGGTACAAGGGGAATATTAGAATACAGTAGGCTTTGTGCGATAGTCAAATGTTTTAAAGCTTTGAGATTCCGTTCTCTTTGTGCACTTGACATGTAAAAAATGAACAACGATGTTCCATTTCACGTATGTTTTAAGTTTTCCGAAACTCACACACATAACGGAATTTTCAGACATAAATTGTGTCTTTTAGTGAGACCTGCATTTTTTGTACAGTAAGATTTTGTCTATCTCTAACGGTTTACGAGTTATTCAAAACTCATTCAGAGTAAACAGGACTACATGGGCTATAGCCAGAAAATTCAAGATATACATTTCATTTGTCAACAAAATATCTCAAATATATGACATTTTAATCAAAATCGTTAGAGCCATTTTCTAGAAAATCAAAATTTTCGAAAAATTTTCCATGTAAAGGGTAGTTTAGGGTGGGGCTATTTTCTTAAAAATCTTCGTGTCACATCCTTGAAAAACGTTAAACTTAAATACCAACTTTGTCTTTAACAGACATTTCGTTTTTAAGTTATGCTGTCCACAGACACACAGACACACTCACGGACCTTTTACTAAAAGTGCTTTTTTTTGGGGGGGGGGGGGGTTCAGGAGTCTCAAAACATATATTTCTGGTGAAATCTCGACATAGAATTTTTGGATGGAGTACAATACTTCCCCTACTTACCAGTAGAGAAAGTAAAAATTCAAATATTTAGACAAATATATCTTTATTAAACCTATCAGGGCAAAATGTTAACTTTTTCCACACAAAATGAAGTAATGAAATAAGAAATGCACCCATAACTTAAGCCATTACAACGAAATGTGTGAACTCTGTGCTGTAACTTGTTTGTATGTCAGATAAAGGTCATTACCAGTTTAGGATTTGAAAACTTCAGTCCTAGATATTGTGATTTGCTGTAGTTGATATTCCTGGAGCCGAACGCTACACACACTAAGTGAAGGGGTTGCAGTAAAGCGGGTTTTTGCGGAATAAGGGCGAAACCCTGCAAGTGCGGGCAGATGGTGCACCCCCGGAGCGGCAGATGAAACAGAGATGAGCAACGATAATTAACATGGCGGCCAGATGTTGAGGGAAACAATCGCGTGCTATGCCGGGTCATAACGCTAATGGATCCGGCGACTGATGGTCACCAATTGATAGCACCCACCCTGAAGATACACCCTCTTCACGGAATGAAAGCCTCTTCGCGATCAATAGTCACAAAGTCAAAACCATGTCACGTTCCTTTCTTTCTTCGACTGCACGTCGTTTCCATGGAAACGCCTTTCGTTTGTTTCGCATCGTGTTCGTTCGGTTGCCATGGTGACAAGCCGTCATATCCGACTTAACTCCGTGTGCTGAGCAATTCCTTCAAGTGTTCTCAGCAGCGGCGGAAGCAATGACTTTAATTAGCACAACCTGCTGCAGGAAACTTGCTCACCAAGTTCGTTCCTTCCTTCGTTCGAAACACATCAAACTTCCGCCCTTCGTAAACAAAATAAACTGACTTTCTTTAGCACAATGGTATTCTCTTGTTCTACATTCGCACGGATTTCTCTCCCCATTATTATTTTCTCTTCCACTAATAGTAAGTAACGGAAGTATTATAGTCGATCCAAAATTTCGATTTTCAGATTTCACCGGAAATGTATGTTTTGAGGCCCCCCTGAAAAAGCACAATTAAAAAATCTGATGTGCTGCACTCACATGACTTTCTCTACTCTTGTACTAACCATTCTTACAAACTCTTATTCCTATATCTTCTTCGTGTTAGTTAAGATAAACATTTGTACAAATTATCTTATTGCTTATTTCCTTGTAGGTACAAGGGGAATATTAGAATACAGTAGGCTTTGTACGATAGTTAAATCTTTTAAAGCTTTGAGATTCCATTCTCTTTGCACGCTTTACATATTAAAAACTGAATTATTTTGACATAAATTGTGTATTTTAGCAAGATCTACATTTTTTGTATAGTACGATTTGGTCTATCTCTAACGGTTTACCAGTCATGCAAAAGTCGTCCAGAGTAAATACGACTAAAGGGGCTATAGCCAGAAAATTCAAGATATACATTTCACTTGTCATAAAAATATCTCAAACATATGACATTTTAATCAAAATCGTTAGAGCCATTTTCAAGAAAATCAAAATTTTCGAAAAATGTTCCATGTAGAGGGTAGTTTAGGGTGGGGCCATTTTCTTCAAAATCTTCGTGTCGCATCCTTGCAAGGCACTAAACTTAAATACCAAATTTGATTTTTAACCAACTTTTCGTTTTTGAGTTATGCTGTCCACAGACTGACAGACACACACACACACACACACACACACACACACACACACACACACACACACACACACACACACACACACACACATACACACACACACACACAACACACACACGGACCATTTGTTAAAAATGCTTTTTCTGGATTCATGAGATTTCAAAACATATATTTCCGGTAAAATCTCGACATCGAATTTTTGGGTGGAATACAATACTTCCTCTATTTACCAGTAGAGGAAGTAAAACTGCAGATCTTGCTAAAACACAATTTATGTCCAAATGAATTTTTTGTGGAGTGAACCATTTCGGAGATATTCATTGTTATTTGTGCAAGTTTTAGAGTACTTAAACTTTCCTCAAACGGAAGATCTTAGCCGTGCAAATGGAACGGAATCTCAGTGTTGATATAGCGAACATCTAGAACATTCGACTTGTACCTACACGAAAATGAGCCATTAGAGAATTTCTAAAATGTTTGTCTCTATTAACATGAAGAAGGTAGAGTTTGTACAAGAGTAGAGAAAGTCACGTGAGTGCAGATTTTTATTTCTTATTTATTCTGTTTGCGGATAAACACAGACGCACCTTTTGATTTCAGGAAGTCTCAAAACGTGCATTTATAGTGAAATGTTGGTGTGTCAATTGGTAGAAAATAATAAAAGCATTGCTTTTTTTGGGGGGGGGGGGGGGGGTAATCGGCGATTGAATGACGTAACCTGCAAAATTTGATTGTAAATGTAAAAGTAATAGTTGAATATGTTGTGGCAGCCCATGGAGCAGCGCTAGTGTAGAAGTCGGGCGGTCGGGCGGTCCGCACAAACAGCTGTAAACGTACAGGAAACGGATCAATCAAACAAGTATTATAGTGTGTTTGTGTTGCCTGGAGGGTGGTACGGCCTGACAGGCGTGAAGTTGGTAACAATGGAGTCACGTGTTGCTCTCCTCTTGTTATTGTTGCTACTGTTTCCGGTACAAAACGTAGCGTTTCCCCCTTCTTCACCATGGCCACTGTCTCACATGTGCTGCAGCCCCGTCCTGTTGCAGTATGACCCGTCCCATAGTTCTGCTCCATCATGGGCTGCATGATGCCCAGATTTCACTGCAAGTGTGTGTTTGGAGGTCCCATGTGTAACACTCACATGATGCCCAGATTTCACTGCAAGTGTGTGTTTGGAGGTCCCATGTGTAACACTCACATGATGCCCAGATTTCACTGCAAGTGTGTGTTTGGAGGTCCCATGTGTAACACTCACATGATGCCCAGATTTCACTGCAAGTGTATGTTTGGAGGTCCCATGTGTTACACTCACATGACCTTCTCTACTGCATGATGCCCAGATTTCACTGCAAGTGTGTGTTTGGAGGTCCCATGTGTTACACTCACATGACCTTCTCTACTGCATGATGCCCAGATTTCACTGCAAGTGTGTGTTTGGAGGTCCCATGTGTAACACTCACATGACTTTCTCTACTGCATGATGCCCAGATTTCACTGCAAGTGTGTGTTTGGAGGTCCCATGTGTAACACTCACATGACTTTCTCTACTGCATGATGCCCAGATTTCACTGCAAGTGTGTGTTTGGAGGTCCCATGTGTAACACTCACATGACTTTCTCTACTGCATGATGCCCAGATTTCACTGCAAGTGTGTGTTTGGAGGTCCCATGTGTAACACTCACATGACTTTCTCTACTGCATGATGCCCAGAATTCACTGCAAGTGTATGTTTGGAGGTCCCATGTGTAACACTCACATGACCTTCTCTACTGCATGATGCCCAGATTTCACTGCAAGTGTGTGTTTGGAGGTCCCATGTGTTACACTCACATGACTTTCTCTACTGCATGATGTCCAGATTTCATTGCAAGTGTATGTTTGGGGGTCCCATGTGTAACACTCACATGACTTTCTCTACTGCATGATGCCCAGATTTCACTGCAAGTGTATGTTTGGAGGTCCCATGTGTTACACTCTACTGCATGATGCACAGATTTCACTGCAAGTGTGTGTTTGGAGGTCCCATGTGTTACACTCACATGACCTTCTCTACTGCATGATGCCCAGATTTCACTGCAAGTGTGTGTTTGGAGGTCCCATGTGTAACACTCACATGACTTTCTCTACCGCATGATGCCCAGAATTCACTGCAAGTGTATGTTTGGAGGTCCCATGTGTAACACTCACATGACTTTCTCTACTGCATGATGCCCAGATTTCACTGCAAGTGTGTGTTTGGAGGTCCCATGTGTTACACTCACATGACTTTCTCTACTGCATGATGTCCAGATTTCATTGCAAGTGTATGTTTGGGGGTCCCATGTGTAACACTCACATGACTTTCTCTACTGCATGATGCCCAGATTTCATTGCAAGTGTATGTTTGGAGGTCCCATGTGTAACACTCACATGACTTTCTCTACTGCATGCTGCCCAGATTTCACTGCTAGTGTATGTTTGGAGGTCCCATGTGTAACACTCACATGGCTTTCTCTACTGCATGATGCCCAGATTTCACTGCAAGTGTGTGTTTGGAGGTCCCATGTGTAACACTCACATGACTTTCTCTACTGCATGATGCCCAGATTTCACTGCAAGTGTGTGTTTGGAGATCCTATGTGTAACACTCACATGACTTTCTCTACTGCATGATGTCCAGATTTCACTGCAAGTGTGTGTTTGGAGATCCCATGTGTAACACTCACATGACTTTCTCTACTGCATGATGCCCAGATTTTACTGCAAGTGTGTGTTTGGAGGTCCCATGTGTAACACTC
Source organism: Tenodera sinensis (assembly GCA_030765045.1). NCBI lineage: Eukaryota > Metazoa > Arthropoda > Insecta > Mantodea > Mantidae > Tenodera > Tenodera sinensis. The sequence continues at coordinate 2,442,039 of CM060967.1, read as the reverse complement.
ACATGACTTTCTCTACTGCATGATGCCCAGATTTCACTGCAAGTGTGTGTTTGGAGATCCCATGTGTTACACTCACATGACTTTCTCTACTGCATGATGCCCAGATTTCACTGCAAGTGTGTGTTTGGAGGTCCCATGTGTTACACTCACATGACTTTCTCTACTGCATGATGTCCAGATTTCACTGCAAGTGTATGTTTGGAGGTCCCATGTGTTAGACTCACATGACTTTCTCTACTGCATGATGCCCAGATTTCACTGCAAGTGTATGTTTGGAGGTCCCATGTGTTACACTCACATGACTTTCTCTGCTGCATGATGCCCAGATTTCACTGCAAGTGTATGTTTGGGGGTCCCATGTGTTACACTCACATGACTTTCTCTGCTACATGATGCCCAGAATTCGTTGCAAGTGTATGTTTGGAGGTCCCATGTGTTACACTCACATGACTTTCTCTACTGCATGCTGCCCAGATTTCACTGCAAGTGTATATTTGGAGGTCCCATGTGTTACACTCACATGACTTTCTCTACTACATGATGTCCAGATTTCACTGCAAGTGTGTGTTTGGAGGTCCCATGTGTTACACTCACATGACTTTCTCTACTGCATGATGCCCAGATTTCACTGTAAGTGTGTGTTTGGAGGTCCCATGTGTAACACTCACATGACTTTCTCTACTGCATGATGCCCAGATTTCACTGCTAGTGTGTGTTTGGAGGTCCCATGTGTTACACTCACATGACTTTCTCTACTACATGATGCCCAGATTTCACTGCAAGTGTGTGTTTGGAGGTCCCATGTGTTACACTCACATGACTTTCTCTACTACATGATGCCCAGATTTCACTGCAAGTGTGTGTTTGGAGGTCCCATGTGTAACACTCACATGACTTTCTCTACTGCATGATGCCCAGATTTCACTGCAAGTGTATGTTTGGAGATCCCATGTGTAACACTCACATGACTTTCTGTACTGCATGATGCCCAGATTTCACTGCAAGTGTGTGTTTGGAGGTCCCATGTGTTACACTCACATGACTTTCTCTACTGCATGATGCCCAGATTTCATTGCAAGTGTATGTTTGGAGGTCCCATGTGTAACACTCACATGACCTTCTCTACTGCATGGTGCCGAGATTTCACTGCAAGTGTGTGTTTGGAGGTCCCATGTGTTACACTCACATGACTTTCTCTACTCTTGTACTAACCATTCTTACAAACCCTTATTCCTATATCTTCTTCGTGTTAGTTGAGATAAACATTTGTACAAATTATCTTATTGCTTATTTCCTTGTAGGTACAAGGGGAATATTAGAATACAGTAGGCTTTGTGCGATAGTCAAATCTTTTAAAGCTTTGAGATTCCGTTCTCTTTGCACACTTAACATATAAAAAATGAACAACGATGTTCCATTTCACGAAAGTTTTAGGTTTTCCGAAATTCACAGAAATAACAAGGTATATCTCCGAAATGGTTCACCCTACAAAAAATTTATTCGGATATAAACTGTGTGTTTTAGTGAGATCTACATTTTTTGTAGATTACGAATCTGTCTATCTCTTACGGTTTACGAGTTATTTAAAAGTCATTTAGAGTAAAGACGACTGCAGGGGCTATAGCCAGAGAATTCAAAATTTGTTGTGGAAAATATTGAGTGTAACTCAATTTATTATAGTGGTATGAGTCTCTAATTACTTTGTGTTGTTTGTAGATTAAAAATATGTTTTTAACTGAAATTTGAAGACATTTTGACAACTAATGGGTGGGCTAACGCCCAGCTGGCGTTTAAAAAATATAATTTCTGCGTACTTTCAATTATATATACGTTTTTTGCTCATTAGTACAACGCATACTAAGGTTAGTAAATTCGAAATGAAAAAGATGCCAAAAATTGATTTTTGACTGGTGAGTATGTCCTTAAAATTTGAACATATGTACATATCTATGAGAAAGGAAGGAAGGACGTCATTCCGGCCGGAAATCACAAAACGCCATGTTTGACGGTAATTTTCAACTACGCTGTGAGTCAGATGTGGTAACAATGGATCTGTCCCCTGAAGACACAACAAAAACGCAAAAGTTAAAATTCATCGGCGAGCAATCGGCCGGTCACGTGACTTGTGTGGGGTTGTGATTATGATTTTAATAATACACTTTACAGGCCTCCTAGGGATGTTGTGTAAACAATGGTTTGGATCCATTACAATGGGAAGGAAGGCCGAGAGGACCCCTATTGTTAGCAGCGAGGGTGGTGGGGAGGGGGAGGGGGAGGGGGTGGAACATCACGGTCGTACAGTTCCTGCAAATATCGGTCTAAGAACACAATGCTTCCCCTCCCCTCCCCTCTCCTCTCCTTAATTAATTAATCACATACAACTACACTTTCACACGTATATCCAGATTCTTGTACAACTCTATACACAAAATTTTCTATTTTGTGTCATACGTTAACAAATATTAAACTACAAGTTCTGAACAGCCCTTACTTTGGTTATCCAGATTTCACTGCAAATGCATGTACTATCGTCCCCGAAGAACAAGTCCGTCTGTGTGTGAAAAGTAGGACAAATATCAAATTTGGCATTTCAATAACAGTAGGTACCATGGAAAGACGCCATTCGAAGATTTTCAAAACACAATCCACCACCACATCTAACATTTAAATGAACAAATTCTGAGAATACCAATTTTATAAAATAATGGCTTTAAGGAAACAAATTAAAATGCCATATTTTATTAAATATATTTACACAACAAATAATCTTGTAAACTTAAGTGACAGGCAAAATAGAAGATGTTCCTGTGTTACCCGACAGACGTCTGACTCTAAGACACTGACTTGTAAGTCCTACATAAGGGGAGGGTAATCACTTTCTCACTCTCATACTTGTAAGTGTTCACTCTGTCTGGTACATAGGTTCCTGTGTTCCCTGACAGACGTCTGACTCTAGACACTGTCTTGTAAGTCCTACATAAGGGGGAGGGTAATCACTTCCTGACTCTCATACTTGCAGGTGTTCACTCTGTCTGGTACATAGGTTCCTGTGTTCCCTGACAGACGTCTGACTCTAGACACTGACTTGTAAGTTCTACATAAGGGGAGGGTAATCACTTCCTCACTCTCATACTTGCAGGTGTTCACTCTGTCTGGTACATAGGTTCCTGTGTTCCCTGACAGACGTCTGACTCTAGACACTGTCTTGTAAGTCCTACATAAGGGGAGGGTAATCACTTCCTCACTCTCATACTTGCAGTTGTTCACTCTGTCTGGTACATAGGTTCCTGTGTTCCCTGAGAGACATATATGACATTTTAATCAAAATCGTTAGTGCCATTTTCTAGAAAATCAAAATTTTCGATAAATTTTCCATGGAAAGGGTAGTTGAAGGCAAACCAACTCTTGAAAATCCTCGTGTCCCATTCTTGAAACACATGAAACTTAAATACCAACTTTGGTTTTTTAAAGACTTTTCGTTTTTGAGTTATACTGTCCGCAGGCTGACACACATACACACTCACACACACAAACACACACACACACGTACGCAGACTGACACACACACATACACACACACTCACACACAAACACACACGTACGCAGACTGACACACACACACTCACACACACAAACACACACACACATACACACACACGTACGCAGACTGAGACACACACGCATACACACACACGTACGCAGACTGACACACACACACACACAAACACACACACATACACACACACGTACGCAGACTGACACACACATACACACACACGTACGCAGACTGACACACACACACACTCACACACACAAACACACACACACACACACGTACACAGACTGACACACACACACTCACACACACAAACACACACACACACGTACGCAGACTGACACACACACACATACACACACACACACGTGCTCGCACCTGCGCATACCTTTTCCTCAGATTCACTATCTATTCCTGGTGCTGTTGTCAACCACATGTGCATGGTATTATAGGGTGGTTGTGAACCAGCCTTTAGGAGCTCTGCAGTGTCAGACTTGGCTGTTCATTCGAAGGTTCTGTGCAGCAATGACAAATAGCGGATTTCTGTGAGCCGCCTGTGTCTCTGCTAGGTCTAGTTCTCCCTGGTCACGTCACAGAGCAGCTTGTCGGCAAGACCCTGGCATCAAGCTTCAGATAGTTGGGAATCTCTGCGCCTCTCCTGCGATTACTTCATACCATCCGTTCGTCCTGGAGGTGCTGGGTCCAGGTGCCAGGTGTCATTCTTTCATCAACATATTATACATATATCAGAAAATGTATTGGTCACAGATGTAAAAGTTTGGAAATATAAAGTTTAAATGCACAAAGGCAAATTGCAGTGACCAGACAGAGTAGTGGCCATATGGTAAACAGGGGCAGTGAGAGCGGCGGGCTCTCACAAAGAGCATCTCAAGAGTCCTTCAGTGCGCACTTCACACAGTAACGGACGCAGGAGTGGATGCTATCTTTACAGTAGATACACAACCCAACTTCCCCCCACCAATAACTTAGAGTCCTTATTAGAGTCATTCGACCACGAGAAGAAAAATAAACACTACATAGCTACATAGAATATTTGGGGAAAGCGATTCTATAGCCCAAAATATTTCATCACTGTTTACTCTAATACAGTACGCTACCTTTATGTAGGTACCTGTAACGTACACTGAATAATTATATGTGTGTTCATGAAGTCATAAGACGAGCTACATCAGTTATGTTTGTGTTCATGAAGACCTCATGTGAGCTACATCTGTTATGTTTGTGTTCATGAAGACATGAGACGAGCTACATCTGTTATGTTTGTGTTCATGAAGTCATAAGACGAGCTACATCAGTTATGTTTGTGTTCATGAAGACCTCAGGTAAGCTACATCTGTTATGTTTGTATTCATGAAGACATGAGACGAGCTACATCTGTTATGTTTGTGTTCATGAAGACATGAGACGAGCTACATCAGTTATGTTTGTGTTCATGAAGACATCAGGTGAGCTACATCTGTTATGTTTGTGTTCATGAAGGCATGAGACGAGCTACATCTGTTATGTTTGTGTTCATGAAGTCATAAGACGAGCTACATCAGTTATGTTTGTGTTCATGATGACCTCAGGTGAGCTACATCTGTTATGTTTGTGTTCATGAAGACATGAGACGAGCTACATCTGTTATGTTTGTGTTCATGAAGACATCAGGTGAGCTACATCTGTTATGTTTGTGTTCATGAAGACATCAGGTGAGCTACATCTGTTATGTTTGTGTTCATGAAGACATCAGGTGAGCTACATCAGTTATGTTTGTGTTCATGAAGACATGAGAGGAGCTACAGCAGTTATGTTTGTGTTCCGTGAAGACATGAGAGGAGCTACAGCAGTTATGTTTGTGTTCATGAAGACATGAGAGGAGCTACATCTGTTATGTTTGTGTTCATGAAGACATCAGGTGAGCTACATCTGTTATGTTTGTGTTCATGAAGACATGAGATGAGTTACAGTAATTATAGTTGTGCTCATGAAGACATGAGATGAGCTACGGAAGTTATGTTTGTGTTCATGAAGACATGAGATGAGCTACATCTGTTATGTTTGTGTTCATGAAGACCTCAGGTGAGCTACATCTGTTATGTTTGTGTTCTTGAAGTCATAAGACGAGCTACATCAGTTATGTTTGTGTTCATGAAGACCTCAGGTAAGCTACATCTGTTATGTTTGTATTCATGAAGACATGAGACGAGCTACATCTGTTATGTTTGTGTTCATGAAGACATGAGACGAGCTACATCAGTTATGTTTGTGTTCATGAAGACATCAGGTGAGCTACATCTGTTATGTTTGTGTTCATGAAGGTATGAGACGAGCTACATCTGTTATGTTTGTGTTCATGAAGTCATAAGACGAGCTACATCAGTTATGTTTGTGTTCATGATGACCTCAGGCGAGCTACATCTGTTATGTTTGTGTTCATGAAGACATGAGACGAGCTACATCTGTTATGTTTGTGTTCATGAAGACATCAGGTGAGCTACATCTGTTATGTTTGTGTTCATGAAGACATCAGGTGAGCTACATCAGTTATGTTTGTGTTCATGAAGACATCAGATGAGCTACATCTGATATGTTTGTGTTCATGAAGACATGAGGTGAGCTACATCTGTTATGTTTGTGTTCATGAAGGCATCAGGTGAGCTACATCTGTTATGTTTGTGTTCATGAAGACATGAGACGAGCTACATCAGTTATGTTTGTGTTCATGAAGACCTCAGGTGAGCTACATCTGTTATGTTTGTGTTCATGAAGACATCAGGTGAGCTACATCTGTTATGTTTGTGTTCATGAAGACCTCAGGTGAGCTACATCTGTTATGTTTGTGTTCATGAAGACATGAGATGAGCTACATCTGTTATGTTTGTGTTCATGAAGACATCAGGTGAGCTACATCTGTTATGTTTGTGTTCATGAAGACATGAGATGAGCTACATCTGTTATGTTTGTGTTCATGAAGGCATCAGGTGTGCTACATCTGTTATGTTTGTGTTCATGAAGACATGAGACGAGCCACATCAGTTATGTTTGTGTTCATGAAGACATCAGGTGAGCTACATCTGTTATGTTTGTGTTCATGAAGACATGAGATGAGTTACAGTAATTATAGTTGTGCTCATGAAGTCATAAGACGAGCTACATCAGTTATGTTTGTGTTCATGAAGACCTCATGTGAGCTACATCTGTTATGTTTGTGTTCATGAAGACATGAGATGAGCTACATCTGCTATGTTTGTGTTCATGAAGACATGAGAGGAGCTACATCTGTTATGTTTGTGTTCATGAAGACATGAGAGAAGCTACAGCAGTTATGTTTGTGTTCATGAAAACATGAGAGGAGCTACAGCAGTTATATTTGTGTTCATGAAGACATGAGAGGAGCTACAGCAGTTATGTTTTTGTTCATGAAGACATGAGAGGAGCTACAGCAGTTATGTTTGTGTTCATGAAGACATGAGAGGAGCTACAGCAGTTATGTTTGTGTTCATGAACACATGAGATGAGCTACATCTGTTATGTTTGTGTTCATGAAGACATGAGATGAGCTACATCTGTTATGTTTGTGTTTATGAAGATATGAGATGAGCTACATCTGTTATCTTTGTGTTTATGAAGACATGAGAGGAGCTACATCAGTTATGTTTGTGTTCATGAAGATATGAGATGAGCTACATCTGTTATGTTTCTGTTTATGAAGACATGAGAGGAGCTACATCAGTTATGTTTGTGTTCATGAAAATATGAGATGAGTTACATCTGTTATGTTTGTGTTCATGAAGTCATAAGACGAGCTACATCAGTTATGTTTGTGTTCATGAAGACCTCATGTGAGCTACATCTGTTATGTTTGTGTTCATGAAGACATGAGACGAGCTACATCTGTTATGTTTGTGTTCATGAAGTCATAAGACGAGCTACATCAGTTATGTTTGTGTTCATGAAGACCTCAGTTAAGCTACATCTGTTATGTTTGTATTCATGAAGACATGAGACGAGCTACATCTGTTATGTTTGTGTTCATGAAGACATGAGACGAGCTACATCAGTTATGTTTGTGTTCATGAAGACATCAGGTGAGCTACATCTGTTATGTTTGTGTTCATGAAGGCATGAGACGAGCTACATCTGTTATGTTTGTGTTCATGAAGTCATAAGACGAGCTACATCAGTTATGTTTGTGTTCATGATGACCTCAGGTGAGCTACATCTGTTATGTTTGTGTTCATGAAGACATGAGACGAGCTACATCTGTTATGTTTGTGTTCATGAAGACATCAGGTGAGCTACATCTGTTATGTTTGTGTTCATGAAGACATCAGGTGAGCTACATCTGTTATGTTTGTGTTCATGAAGACATCAGGTGAGCTACATCAGTTATGTTTGTGTTCATGAAGACATGAGAGGAGCTACAGCAGTTATGTTTGTGTTCCGTGAAGACATGAGAGGAGCTACAGCAGTTATGTTTGTGTTCATGAAGACATGAGAGGAGCTACATCTGTTATGTTTGTGTTCATGAAGACATCAGGTGAGCTACATCTGTTATGTTTGTGTTCATGAAGACATGAGATGAGTTACAGTAATTATAGTTGTGCTCATGAAGACATGAGATGAGCTACGGAAGTTATGTTTGTGTTCATGAAGACATGAGATGAGCTACATCTGTTATGTTTGTGTTCATGAAGACCTCAGGTGAGCTACATCTGTTATGTTTGTGTTCTTGAAGTCATAAGACGAGCTACATCAGTTATGTTTGTGTTCATGAAGACCTCAGGTAAGCTACATCTGTTATGTTTGTATTCATGAAGACATGAGACGAGCTACATCTGTTATGTTTGTGTTCATGAAGACATGAGACGAGCTACATCAGTTATGTTTGTGTTCATGAAGACATCAGGTGAGCTACATCTGTTATGTTTGTGTTCATGAAGGTATGAGACGAGCTACATCTGTTATGTTTGTGTTCATGAAGTCATAAGACGAGCTACATCAGTTATGTTTGTGTTCATGATGACCTCAGGTGAGCTACATCTGTTATGTTTGTGTTCATGAAGACATGAGACGAGCTACATCTGTTATGTTTGTGTTCATGAAGACATCAGGTGAGCTACATCTGTTATGTTTGTGTTCATGAAGACATCAGGTGAGCTACATCAGTTATGTTTGTGTTCATGAAGACATCAGATGAGCTACATCTGATATGTTTGTGTTCATGAAGACATGAGGTGAGCTACATCTGTTATGTTTGTGTTCATGAAGGCATCAGGTGAGCTACATCTGTTATGTTTGTGTTCATGAAGACATGAGACGAGCTACATCAGTTATGTTTGTGTTCATGAAGACCTCAGGTGAGCTACATCTGTTATGTTTGTGTTCATGAAGACATCAGGTGAGCTACATCTGTTATGTTTGTGTTCATGAAGACCTCAGGTGAGCTACATCTGTTATGTTTGTGTTCATGAAGACATGAGATGAGCTACATCTGTTATGTTTGTGTTCATGAAGACATCAGGTGAGCTACATCTGTTATGTTTGTGTTCATGAAGACATGAGATGAGCTACATCTGTTATGTTTGTGTTCATGAAGGCATCAGGTGTGCTACATCTGTTATGTTTGTGTTCATGAAGACATGAGACGAGCCACATCAGTTATGTTTGTGTTCATGAAGACATCAGGTGAGCTACATCTGTTATGTTTGTGTTCATGAAGACATGAGATGAGTTACAGTAATTATAGTTGTGCTCAAGAAGACATGAGATAAACTACGGAAGTTATGTTTGTGTTCATGAAGACATGAGATGAGCTACATCTGTTATGCTTGTGTTCATGAAGACATGAGATGAGCTACATCTGTTATGTTTGTGTTTATGAAGATATGAGATGAGCTACATCTGTTATGTTTGTGTTCATGAAGACATGAGAGGAGCTACATCTGTTATGTTTGTGTTTATCAAGACATGAGATGAGCTACATGTGTTATGTTTGTGTTTATGAAGATATGAGATGAGCTACATCTGTTATGTTTGTGTTCATGAAGACATGAGATGAGCTACATCTGTTATGTTTGTGTTTATGAAGATATGAGATGAGCTACATCTGTTATGTTTGTGTTCATGAAGACATGAGATGAGCTACATCTGTTATGTTTGTGTTTATGAAGATATGAGATGAGCTACATCTGTTATCTTTGTGTTTATGAAGACATGAGAGGAGCTACATCAGTTATGTTTGTGTTCATGAAGATATGAGATGAGCTACATCTGTTATGTTTCTGTTTATGAAGACATGAGAGGAGCTACATCAGTTATGTTTGTGTTCATGAAAATATGAGATGAGTTACATCTGTTATGCTTGTGTTTATGAAGACATGAGAGGAGCTACATCTGTTATGTTTGTGTTCATGAAGACATGAGATGAGCTACATCTGCTATGTTTGTGTTCATGAAGACATGAGAGGAGCTACATCTGTTATGTTTGTGTTCATGAAGATATGAGATGAGCTACACCTGTTATGTTTGTGTTCATGAAGACATGAGAGAAGCTACAGCAGTTATGTTTGTGTTCATGAAAACATGAGAGGAGCTACAGCAGTTATATTTGTGTTCATGAAGACATGAGAGGAGCTACAGCAGTTATGTTTTTGTTCATGAAGACATGAGAGGAGCTACAGCAGTTATGTTTGTGTTCATGAAGACATGAGAGGAGCTACAGCAGTTATGTTTGTGTTCATGAACACATGAGATGAGCTACATCTGTTATGTTTGTGTTCATGAAGACATGAGATGAGCTACATCTGTTATGTTTGTGTTTATGAAGATATGAGATGAGCTACATCTGTTATCTTTGTGTTTATGAAGACATGAGAGGAGCTACATCAGTTATGTTTGTGTTCATGAAGATATGAGATGAGCTACATCTGTTATGTTTCTGTTTATGAAGACATGAGAGGAGCTACATCAGTTATGTTTGTGTTCATGAAAATATGAGATGAGTTACATCTGTTATGCTTGTGTTTATGAAGACATGAGAGGAGCTACATCTGTTATGTTTGTGTTCATGAAGACATGAGATGAGCTACATCTGCTATGTTTGTGTTCATGAAGACATGAGAGGAGCTACATCTGTTATGTTTGTGTTCATGAAGATATGAGATGAGCTACACCTGTTATGTTTGTGTTCATGAAGACATGAGAGGAGCTACAGCAGTTATGTTTGTGTTCATGAAAACATGAGAGGAGCTACAGCAGTTATATTTGTGTTCATGAAGACATGAGAGGAGCTACAGCAGTTATGTTTTTGTTCATGAAGACATGAGAGGAGCTACAGCAGTTATGTTTGTGTTCATGAAGACATGAGAGGAGCTACAGCAGTTATGTTTGTGTTCATGAAGACATGAGAGGAGCTACAGCAGTTATGTTTGTGTTCATGAACACATGAGATGAGCTACATCAGTTATGTTTGTGTTCATGAAGACATGAGATGAGTTACAGTAATTATAGTTGTGCTCATGAAGACATGAGATGAGCTACGGAAGTTATGTTTGTGTTCATGAAGACATGAGATGAGCTACATCTGTTATGCTTGTGTTCATGAAGACATGAGATGAGCTACATCTGTTATGTTTGTGTTTATGAAGATATGAGATGAGCTACATCTGTTATGTTTGTGTTCATGAAGACATGAGAGGAGCTACATCTGTTATGTTTGTGTTTATGAAGACATGAGATGAGCTACATGTGTTATGTTTGTTTTTATGAAGATATGAGATGAGCTACATCTGTTATGTTTGTGTTCATGAAGACATGAGATGAGCTACATCAGTTATGTTTGTGTTCATGAAGATATGAGATGAGCTACATCTGTTATGTTTGTGTTTATGAAGACATGAGAGGAGCTACATCTGTTATGTTTGTGTTCATGAAGATATGAGATGAGCTACACCTGTTATGTTTGTGTTCATGAAGACATGAGAGGAGCTACAGCAGCTATGTTTGTGTTCATGAAGACATGAGAGGAGCTACAGCAGTTATATTTGTGTTCATGAAGACATGAGAGGAGCTAAAGCAGTTATGTTTGTGTTCATGAACACATGAGATGAGCTACATCAGTTATGTTTGTGTTCATGAAGACATGAGATGAGCTATGTCAGTTATGTTTGTGTTCATGAAGACATGAGATGAGCTACATCTGTTATGTTTGTGTTTATGAAGACATTAGAGGAGCTACATCTGTTATGTTTGTGTTCATGAAGATATGAGATGAGCTACATCTGTTATGTTTGTGTTCATGAAGACATGAGAGGAGCAACAGCAGTTATGTTTGTGTTCGTGAAGACATGAGAGGAGCTACAGCAGTTATGTTTGTGTTCATGAAGACATGAGAGGAGCTACAGCAGTTATGTTTGTGTTCATGAAGACATGAGAGGAGCTACAGCAGTTATGTTTGTGTTCATGAAGACATGAGAGGAGCTACAGCAGTTATGTTTGTGTTCATGAACACATGAGATGAGCTACATCAGTTATGTTTGTGTTCATGAAGACATGAGATGAGCTACAGCAATTATAGTTGTGTTCATGAAGACATGGGGTGATTTACAGTAATTATGGTCGTGTTCATGAAGACATGAGGTGAGTTACTGTGATTATGGTTGTGTTCATGAAGACATGAGGTGAACGCAAGTGCTGTTTATGAGGACATGAACTGTAGACAAGTGCTGTTCATGAAGACATGAACTGAAGACAACTGGTGTTCTTGAGGACGTGAAGGACAGTGTGATAGTCGACACAACCATGCGGACATGAAGATACGCAGGACACGAGAGGGCTAGCAGGATACAGTTTTTATTAATATTTCTGTCTCCCTCCCTCTCTCTCTCGGACATATTTCTCCCGTCAGCGGGTACAGTTTAATTTTCTGCTGCTCCTCGTGTTGTGTAATTGGACTGTGCGGTCAGCGAATGTGCTTCCTGTGTTGTCGCTTTTTGCCATCGCGTCGAGAACGGCTCGCTTTAATTAACGACAGGCGGTTTTGTTGCTGCTGCTTCCTGGAGGTCGCCGCTTCGCTTCCAACCAAATCTCGTGTGAAGCATGTGCTTGCGGGACCTCGAGAACATGTGTATTTCTGGGATCAAAATATGTAACTCTAAAGGAATTCGAATTGCTACATCACATTTCACACTAGTATTTCGCATTTTCTTCTTTTTTACAGTGTTTAACACCCGGTTTTACTACATACGGCACCGCAGGCGGTGACACTGATGATGCATGGAATGAAAATGGAGGAAGGATGGAATGAGATGGCGGGGGAAGCCGGGGAACCCGGAGGAAAACCGCCCCTGTGCCGTTTTGTCCACCAGAAATCCCACAATCGGTTGCCTGGGATAGAATCCGAGTTGCAGGAATTTCACTATCAGGGATAGTTTATCCTGTAATCTGAATATATATATATATATATATCACACGTGGAATCATTATTTCCGGAAAATATGATAAGTTCATAAAAATAATTTGAATAGTTGACTACATTAATTTTACTATTTTCAATTATTTTTAATACATTGGTGTGACTGTTGAAATTGGCAAGTTAATCTCAAAATGACTACGAGAAAGTTCCGATTTTTACCAATTTAAGATTTATTTATTTGGATTATTCAGAGAGTGAAAGTCCACATAGGAAGCTACCCTTAATTAACGGGGACCATAAAGGTTCAGTCTAGCAACGGATCTATTTGAGACAGTAGATGAATTAGTAATGAGATACTGGCAGGTATGCTCGAAGTAACTAGGCACAATAAACAATAGGGCAAGGTGTGTGGCGTTTCAATTGTTACTGGCCATGCAATAAGGTTACACAAAATACGGCTAGTTCCTTTCACGAGATAGAAGACCCCCACTGCGTAGAAAAGAAACTGCAAAGTTGGTGAAAAAATCTGAAGTGTTGCACTCACATGACTTTCTCTACTCTTGTACTAACCATTCTTACAAACTCTTATTCCTATATCTTCTTCGTGTTAGTTGAGATAAACATTTGTACAAATTATCTTATTGTTTATTTCCTTGTAGGTACAAGGGGAATATTAGAATACAGTAGGCTTTGTGCGATAGTCAAATCTTTTAACGCTCTGACATCGCGTTCTCTTTACACACTTAACATATAAAAAAATGAAAAACGACGTTACATTTCACGAAAGCTTTTAAGTTTTCCGAAACTCACACACATAACAAAGAATATTTCCGAAATGGTTCACTCTACAAGAAAATTTATTTTGACATAAATTGTGTATTTTAGCAAGATCTACATTTTTTGTATAGTATGATTTGGTCTATCTCTAACGGTTTACCAGTTATGCAAAAGTCGTCCAGAGTAAATACGACTACAGGGGCTATAAACAGAAAATTCAAGATATACATTTCATTTGTCATAAAAATATCTCAAACATATTACGTTTTAATCAAAATCGTTAGAGCTATTTTCAAGAAAATCAAAAGTTTCGAATAATTTTCCGTGTAAAGGGTAGTTTAGTGTGGGGCTGTTTTCTTTAAAATGTTCGTGTCACATCCTTGAAAGACATTACTAGGGCTCGGAAGTTCATGCCCTAAAAACACTGAAATATGCTCTTAAAAACTTAAAAATATGCCAAGAAATATGCACTATTTAATTAAAACAGTTAATGTCCCTTTGCAGTAGTCAAGACGAGTTAATATAAATAAGTTACCTTATTCCTTAGAGGTTGAAGCAGAAGTGGTCCGGCTGCTAGTATTAACTGCTAAATTGCAGTTCACAACCAACACTTTGCACAAATTTTCAACTGTAGAACATCGTCTGTTGTCTCGCAAAACACTTTTGTAACATGAAAAACTTCTCTCCACGTCACAAGATGTTATCGGGGCATATTTAAACGATGTTAACTGCTTCACAGAGAGAGTCAAGTCTCTTGGTGTGACAGATGGTTTTCTTTCGAGGATGTCTCGAACATCGCACATCTGTTAATAACCGGAATTTTTGAAATTACATAATTCACTTTCTGTTTCACCTTTTGTCCTATGCTACCAGGAACCGAACTTAGATCACATATTGTTTTTTCAAAGACAGCAAGTGATTCATGCAAAGGAGATCCTACAGCTTCCAATGCCGTTATGGCTGTTGGTAAGAAAGAAAAATGGGCAGATATGAAACTAAGATCCTCTTTTAACCCAGTGCCTGATAGAATAGTTTGCAGAGTTTCTATTGATGAGGAAGCATTTTTCGAGTCTAATGAATTAACAATCTCTCCGACTATTACTATGTGCTCAGTATAATATAAAACTGCTTCGACCCATGTTCCCCATCGAGTTAACACCGGTACAGGAGGAAGTCGGATATTAGGTGCTGTTGATCTAAACAACTTAACTCTTTTAGGATATTTAACAAAAATTCTCTTTGTACTGGACACAAATCTATCTACCAGTTGGAAAGAATCACGTATTGTCTCAGAAATGCGATGAAGAGCGTGTGCCTAACAAGTTATATGAATTAAGTTAGGAAAAATACCTTTCAGAGTTTGTCCTGATTTTACCATATAAGGACCTGCTTCAGTAACAAATAAAAGTAACCGGGCGTATTTGATTCTACATGGACATAGTAATTTCAAAGAGTCCATCACAAACTGGGTCACAGTTACATTGCCAGTGGCCGACAATTCGCGCACATTAAGAAGATAAGGTGTAGTCTTTTGTTTATTATTTAAAGCACGCACGATTATATTAGCAACAGAACGGCACTCAGAATCAGGGGGTTCATCAACAGACAACCACACAAACTGATCCACTAATTCATTTTGTATATTTGACAATACGTTATTATAACAATGTCCTACATAAGTCTTACGCAGTGTACTTTCTTCAGGCACATGTTGTCGAGTGTACTTGGCAAGAAAGTTTTTAAATGTTGGATTATTACTTTTGAACAAGGGAATATCAGCAGCTAAAAATGCTTGGCACAAGTCAGGAAAATTCAGTAACCCTACTTCCTAAACACTCTACTAGCTGTTTTTGAACTGGTTCTTTGCGAGTTTTCTGATTAAATTCTCCTTCTGTTTTGTTGTGTTTATGTGCTGAACTATTTGAAATCTTTTCTCACTCCCGACATTTTTCTCACACGCTCCACAAAACAGTGCCCTATTATCTGTAGATATTAAATCACCCGAAAACTCGTTCTGTAAATTAATTAACCTAGCACTCGAAGTTGGTTTTACTTTCGGCATTTGAAGAGCTTTTTAACATTTTGCACGCCTGATTTAATTTGGTGGGAAGCAGTTCACAACACTGTTACGTTTGAAGACCATGACACAACTACTGGTGGGCAGGCAAGCGTTGCTATAATCGTGCTGCTCAAAGCGTTGACCCGCACTTCATCTTTGCTACTATAAACCTCTCAGATAACGCACTGATTATTTTCTACGCACATACATATAACGAAAAGATGGAAACAGGAGATTCACTGCATGAGAACATGACTCAGCATTAGTTCTCGCCACCTCGCGAGTTCCATCATCATGTGCAACACTACCAATGTGAAAAATATTATACAGATAGAAATAATAATAAAAAACCATAAAATCATTAAAATATGCAATATAGGGGCTATAATATTGCATTAATATGCATTTATCAAAAATCAAGAAAATATGCAGTTATATGCACCATAAAATCACGTCCAAATAACTGAAAATTCCATAATTCGTGCACATAATGTAAAAGCATACATTCTTAACCCCTATGAAAAAACATACAAATGCATGAACTTCCTAGCCCTAGACATTACACTTAAATACCAACTTTGGTTTTGAACCAACTTTACGTTTTTGAGTTATGCTATCCACTGACTGACACAGACACAGACACACGGACCTTTTCCTAAAAATGATTTATTTATTTATTTTTTTTTTTTTTTTGGATTCAGGGGGCCTCAAAACATATATTTCTGGTGAAATCTCGACATCGAATTTTTGGGTAAAATACAATACTTCCCCTACTTAGCAGTAGAGAAAGTAACATCCTTGTGGATTACTGTTAAAAAGTGAATGTTAAGTGAGTACTTGAAATTCTAACTTTCTGTTACTATTCTGGTGTTTATAGGTTCCCTTAATTGAACTGAATTGAATTCGGTATGTCAAATATTGCCCTTGTACCTACAAGGAAATAAGCAATAAGATAATTTGTACGAATGTTTATCTTAACACGAAGAAGATATAGGAATAAGAGTTTGTAAGAATGGTTAGTACAAGAGTAGAGAAAATCATGTGAGTGTAGCACATCAGATTTTTTTTCTGATTTCGGATGTTAGAATAAACATTTCGGGTAGGTATCGAATGCAGTAAGCGGTGTTTGTAGAAGACCGTGAGAGCCAGGGCATTAATAAGCAAATGATGGACTTATAATGTGGATGTTTGTCCAGGGCGGACTTGAAAAGAGCATCTGATAAGCGCTAAGCCCTGCGGCACGTGCTGGGAATGCACGTTTTTTATATGTAACAGTATCTATGGGGAGTAGACGCGTGCAGTAAGTAACTCGAGCCGGCAGCTGTCGCTCGCCATCGCTCACTGCCGCTCACCGCCGCTCACCGCCTCTGTCTGTCCCAAGGAAACCAGGTAACTGCTGCCACGCATATGCTTCCGACACCTCACTGCTACTTTTATACAAATCTGATATCTTCTTCGTGTTAGTTGAGATAAACACTTGTACAAATTATCTTATTGCTTATTTACTTGTAGGTACAAGGGGAATATTACAACATAGTAGACTTTGTGCGATAGTCAAATCTTTTAAAGCTTTGAGATTCCGTTCTCTTTGCACACGTAACATATAAAAAAGTGAACAACGATGTTCCATTTCACGAAAGTTTTAAGTTTTCCGAAACTCACACACATAACAAGGAATACCTCCGAAATGGTTCACCCTACAAGAAAATTTATTGAGACATAAATTGTGTATTTTAACAAAATCTACATTTTTTGTACAGTAAGATTTTGTCTATCTCTAACGGTTTACCAGTTATGCAAAAGTCGTCCAGAGTAAATACGACTACAGGGGCAATAGCCAGAAAATTCAAGATATGTATTTCATTTTTCATACAAATATCTTAAACATATGACATTTTAATCAAAATAGTCATTTTCAAGAAAATCAAAATTTTCGAAAAATTTTTCATTTAAAGGGTAGTTTAGGGTCGGGCAATTTTCTTTAAAATCTTCGTGTCGCATCCTTTGAAAACATGAAACTTAAATACCAACTTTGGTTTTTAACCGACTTTTCGTTTTTGAGTTATGCTGTCCACACTCACACACACACACACGCGCGCGCGCGCGGACCTTTTTCTAAAAATGCTTTTTTTTTTTTTTTTTTTTTTATTCAGGGGGTCTCAAAGTATATATTTCCTGTGAAATCTCGACATCTAATTTTTGGGTAAAATACAATACTTCCTTCTACTTCGTATCAGAGAAAGTAAATAAGTACACCTTATGATGAACTCTTTTTGTGACAAATAATCTAGTGAATTGTTAAAATAACACTCCCTGATAATAGTTATTCTTTCTAAATAAACAATGAACACTCGCTAAACGTATAATGCACACAGGTGAAACAAAATCGTTACATACCTGTCAATACTGCGGTTATTAACCCAAGCAAACTTCTGTTTGTGGTGCCCCGGGTGTTGTTCAGAAGCAACAACACATATTGATTTATGTCTATACCTTAATACCAAATTCTGAAATAAACCAATTTATTGGCGAATCGAGTTATATACTAGTTATACGTTCTATGTAGTTTGTTCGGCTTTTATAACAACCGTATTTGTAAAATATCTAGCGTACTTTAATGAATTTCCCTGTATGATATATATACACTTGGAGGTACGCTTGTCAAGCCAGTGTGTTGCCAGTATGTGCTCCTTCCTAGCTGTTTTTGATGGTTGAAATGAACAGAAAATGTCCTTGCTAAGAAAACTACCAAAGACAATGTGAGGGGCTCTAAAGCGGTCTGAGGGGCTGTTATTTACGTCACTAAAGGCTTCTACCAGTCTCATTCACCAAACATTTGTTGAATCCATCTTTTACTTGGTCTGCCAATGCTTCTATACCACAATATGACATTCATAGATACTGAAAAAGCCTTTGATAAGGTAAACAGAAATAAACTATGGCATATTTCAGAACAAGA
This sequence comes from Tenodera sinensis, assembly GCA_030765045.1. Taxonomy (NCBI): domain Eukaryota; kingdom Metazoa; phylum Arthropoda; class Insecta; order Mantodea; family Mantidae; genus Tenodera; species Tenodera sinensis. The sequence goes on along the minus strand of CM060967.1, from coordinate 2,423,270 downwards.
AGGTATGCCGAAACATCTAACAACAATAATAACTTCATCTGTAGTCAATAAAATAATGATAGAAATAAAAAACAAGGAATATGGATAACAAAGGAGTGTGACAGGGCTCTCCACTGTCACCACTGCTTCAGTATATACCTACGTCATTGAAGAATGCCATCTAGAGACTCGTTTCAAAATTAAGAATAGGCTTTTAGACAAAATTTTATTTGCACATAACCAATTTTCAATTTGTAGCTCATAGGATAATTTACAAAAGCCACATAAATTAAATTAAATAAAGGGTATGCATTATTTGCCTTAATAGTTTCTTAGTTATGATCATTTAAAGATTTTCTTTAACGCCCCAAAATTAATTTAATTAGAAATGTTTCCGGCCTATGACGTTTTACGCTTATAAACTGTCAACGAATAAAGAATGTGGAAATCAGCTTATAAATACATTTGACTAAAAAGCCCCACCTAACGCAAACATTTATAACTGCTACAGTGAATTCAAAAGATCTCAGTTCTTTGTTAGAAATGAATTTCATGAAGGACGGAGGGAGGCCCAAGAACTATTGTCAGTGTTGGAGCAATGTTTGACGGACATGTTATGAATTTATTAGGACGACATTGATATGAGTCAAATACAAAACATTTTACATCAACAGTTAGACGTGAGAAAACTTTGTTGTCCATGTATTCCACATAAACTGACTACTCAAACAACAACGTATTGATTGGTGCAGAAAAACTCTGGAAAAATTCCAAGACGGCACTTCAAATTTGGTTTGGAATATCGTTACTGTTGATGAATCTTGTATTTATTGTTGTGATCATGAAATGTGATTATTGTCTATAGTGTGTGTGAGTATATGTGCGTGTGTGTATGTGTGTGTGCGTGTATATGTGCGTGTGTGTATGTGTGTGCGTGTATATGTGTGCGTGTGTGTGAGTCTGTGTGTATGTGTGTGCGCGTGTGTGTATGTGTATGTGCGCGTGTGTGTATGTGTGCGCGCGTATGTATGTGTGCGTGTGTGTGCATGTGTGAGTGTATGTGTATATGTGTGCGTGTGAGTGCATGTGTGAGTGTATGTGTGCGTGTGTGTGCATGTGTGAGTGTATGTGTGTATGTGTGCGTGTGTGTGCATGTGTGAGTGTATGTGTATATGTGTGCGTGTGAGTGCATGTGTGAGTGTATGTGTGCGTGTGTGTGCATGTGTGAGTGTATGTGTGTATGTGTGCGTGTGTGTGCATGTGTGAGTGTATGTGTGTATGTGTGCGTGTGTGCATGTGTGAGTGTATGTGTGTATATGTGCGTGTGCATGTGTGTGTGTTTGTGTGTGTATGTGTGCGTGTGTATGTGAGCATGTGTGTGAGTGTGTAGGTGTGTGTGAGTGTATGTGTGTATGTGTGTGTGAGTGTATGTGTGTGTATGTGTGTGAGCGTATGTGTGTGTATGTGAGTGTGTATGTATGTGCGAGTGTATGTGTGTATGTATGCGTGTGTGCATGTGTGAGTGTATGTGTGTATATGTGCGTGTGCATGTGTGTGCCTGTGTGTGTTTGTGTGTATGTGTGCGTGTGTATGTGAGCATGTGTGTGTGAGTGTGTAGGTGTGTGTGAGTGTATGTGTGTGTGAGTGAATGTGTGTGTATGTGTGTGTGAGCGTATGTGTGTATGTGAGTGTGTATGTATGTGCGAGTGTATATGTGTGTGCGTGTGAGTGTGTATGTATGTGTGTATGTGTGTGTGAGCGTATGTGTGTGTATGTGAGTGTGTATGTATGTGCGAGTGAATGTGTGTGTATGTGTGTGTGAGTGTATGTGTGTGTATGTGAGTGTGTATGTATGTGCGAGTGAATGTGTGTGTATGTGTGTGTGAGTGTATGTGTGTGTATGTGAGTGTGTATGAGTGTGCGTGTGAGTGTGTATGTATGTGCGAGTGAATGTATGTGTATGTATGTGCGAGTGTATGAGTGTGCGTGTGAGTGTGTATGTATGTGCGTGTGTGTGAGTGTGCGTGCATGCGTGCGTGTGTATGTGTGTATGTGTGCAGGATGAAGCGTGTGCTCGCCGCAGCAAGTTTGCGTATATAAAATGAGAGTAAACTGTGTGTAATTACTTGATAATCACTGACAATTTTCCAACAATGTTTAAGCTGGTCTAATGCGAGCAGTCAAATATTTAACCTTTCGAACCAACCAGCTGGCAACGCTCTGATACAATCAATTGTTTGTTGCCAGGAGTACCAACACCTTCCAGGTCACGTGACCTGATTGAGTTTCCTCGTTGGCGCAGTTACCTACGTATGACTTTCTCTACTCACTCTTGGATTAACTATTCTTACACTTATTCACATATCTTTTGCAGTTGATGCAGATAAACATTTGCACAAATTATCGTGCAACGGGACTGTAGTAGACTTTAAGCGATGGTCAATATTTTAAGAGTGGTCACTATGTGATGACTTTGAAATCGCGTTCTCTTTTCATAAAAAGAGATAAAAATGAATAACGACCACCCATTCGAGAATGTCCTAAGTATCTAAAAATTCTGACGAATAACAAGGAACCTCCAAAAAAGGCATTCTTACAAAAATGTATTTTAACGAGAGCTACATGTTTTGCATAGTAAGATTTGGTCTAAATGTTACGGTTTACCAGTTATACAAAAGTCGTCCAGAGTAAACAGGACTATAGCGGCTATAGCCAGAAAATTCAAGATGTACATTTCATTTGTCATAAAAATATCTTAAACATATGGTATTTTAATTAAAATTGTTAGAGCCCTTTTCGTGATAACCAAAATTTTCGAAAAATTTCCCATTTAAAGGTCGTTTAGGTTGGACGAATTTCTCCAAAATCTTCGCGTTTCTAAAAATGCTTTCTTTTTTATTCAGGGGTCCTCAAAAAATGTATTTCCAGCGAAATCTCGAAAAGTAAAAAGGGTGCAAAGGGAATATTAGAATACAGTAGACTGAGCGATAGTCAAAATTTTTTAAAGCTTTGAGATTCCGTTCTCTTTGCACACAAATGAACAATGGTGTTTCATTTCATGAAAGTTTTGTATTCCGAATCTAACAGCATAACAAGGAAATGGTTCAGCCTACAAGAAATTTTATTGAGACATAAATTGTGTATTTTAGCAAGATCTACATGTTTTGTATGGTATGATTTGGTTTACCTCTAACGGTTTACCAGTTATGCAAAAGTCGTCCAGAGTAAATACAACTACAGGGGCTATAGCCAGAAAATTCAAGATGTACATTTCATTTGTCATAAAAATATCTCAAACATATGACATTTTAACCAAAATCGTTAGAGCCATTTTGAAGAAAATCAAAATTTTCGAAAGCGTAGTTTAGGGTGGGGCTATTTTCTTCAAAATCTTCGTGTCGCATCCTTGAAATACATTAAACTTAAATAGTAACTTTGGTTGTTAACCGACTTCTCGTTTTCAGTTATGCTGCTCACATAGACACGCGCACCCACGGACTTTTTTCTAAAAATACCTTTTTTTTTTTATTCAGGGGATCTCAAAACATATATTTCCGGTGAAATGTCGACATGTAATTTTTGGGTAGAATATAATACTTCCCCTACTTACCAGTAGAGAAAGCAAAGAAGCAATTTTATAAAAACATCCACTCAAACTCTGTTTTGCTTGAAAATCTTAAACAATGATAGAGGAAGATTTTCAAGAAAATGCCCTTTGCATGGAACATTTTTAAAAATATTGATTTTACGAATATTTTTCTAACGATTTTCAATAAAATACCACATGTTTAACGCATTTGTTATAGCAAATGAAATGATACGTGAATTTTTTGTGAATATTGTCTGAAATTCTCTTTATTGTGAATGAGTTTTGTATAAGTGGTAAACTGCAAGAGATACTACACAAAAGGTACAGTAATCGATGGATGTATGTCGAATGGTTTTGTGCCCAGGAGGAGCGCTTCTTGTTAAGGGAAAGTCGCTGTTCGTCGGCCACATGAAGAGAAGGAAGGGAATGTGTTAGCACGCCGTACCTTTATCCAAACAAAGACGAGTCGAGGCGTTTGGTATGCAAATGCTAAGTTTCCCTTGTGGGGAGGCGGGTGGGTGAGCGAAAATGGCTCTTTCACAATGAAAGATGGCACTGCGAGGTATGAAACATTGCGGTCATTTAGTTGCGATAAAAAAGTGTTTTACTGCACCTCTGGGGCCGAGCCGTAAATATCACGCCCCCCCCCCCCCCCCCCCACACACTCCAAATGTCCAGCTGGAAAAATATCCGACCATGTTTTCCCTCGTTACATTATCTACAGCAGGCACCTACTTCAACTTACCGTTTAATTAAAAATGTTGTTTCCACTCTGTCATGGGATTCGCGCGTCATCGTAAGGAATCAACCTTACAAATCATGGGTTTGATTCCCGCGGCCGATATGCCACGTCACTAAGGGGCAAATGCTGGGAAGGATATCACCTCACATTCCCTTACTATACGGTCTGTAAGAATCAGCGGGGTCGCTGTTAGCATGCGTTGCGAGATGAATGATCTGTGAAATCATCTTCATTCTCAGTCACCTTTGTATAACTGATAAACCTTAGAAGATAGACAAACAAATGAAATATCGTTATATCACACAAATTATGTTAAATCGAATTCTTTGTGGAGTTAACCATTTCTGAGGTATTCTTTGTTATTTGTGTGAACTTTCCAATCTTTATAATTTTCTCGTTATTCGCTTTTAAAGCATGACCACAGAAAGATAATGGAATTTCAAAGCCATGACATAGTGACCAGTTCTTAAAACACTTATGCCTAATGTATTCCCGTATTACCCTTGTACCTACAAGAAAATTAGTAATAAACTGTAGAAATGTTTATCTGTTTTAGCATGAAAAAGATACATCAGCAATTTGATAATAAAATGCAAAATGTCTATGAGTGGTTCGTGAAATATCTAGTAAATATGAGAGCGGAAGGCATATTCAACACAAATAGACGTTTTGAGGTCCCTTGAATGTATTTTTGACGGCCTCGTTTATCTGTGTGTTGTGTGTGTTTATATGAAAAATTGCCCTTCAATATATATCTTCTACATTCAAACAAGCAATTCTTGTATATATATTCCGCGCAACTTGGAAACGACTCTAACGATTTCGATCAAATGTTGTATTCAGACGGTTTTGCTTATTAGGTTTATCTACGTAAGTGTCATTCCTGAAAAAACGCGATTTTACGCGTAACAGTCACAATTACTTCAAACTTTATCTTGGCCATAATTTTTCTGTTAATGGGCCAAGCCAGGATACTAAAGGTCTCGTCACGGAAACGGCTGCAACAATTAGGATGAAAATTTATATTTTGTTAACATTTTGCTTTTTAAGTTTATGTAAATAAGTATATTTTCCCAAAAAACACGATTAAAAATCTGATGTGTTGCACTCACATGACTTTCTCTACTCTTGTACTAACCATTCTTACAAACTCTTATTCCTATATCTTCTTCGTGTTAGTTGACATAAACATTTGTACAAATTATCTTATTGTTTATTTCCTTGTAGGTACAAGGGGAATATTAGAATACAGTAGGCTTTGTGCGATAGTCAAATCTTTTAAAATTTTGAGATTCCGTTCTCTTTGCACACTTAACATATACAAAAATGAACAACGATGTTCCATTTCACGAAAGTTTTAAGTTTTCCGAAACTCACACAAATAACAAGGAATATCTCCGAAACGGTTCAGTCTACAAGAAAATTTATTCAGACATATTGCGTGCTTTAGCAAGATCTACATTTCTTATATAGTAAGATTTTGTCTATCTCTTACTATTTGCAAGTTATTTAAAAGTCATCCGGAGTAAATACGACTACATAGGCTATAGCCAGAAATTTAAAATATACATTTCATTTGTCATAAAAATATGTCAAACATTTTAATCAAAATAGAGTGTGAGAATTTGTACTTCTTATGAAAAATGTTCAAACATATAAAATATGTTTTTGTAAACTAACTTACCGCAAAATGTAATGTTTTTAAAAATACTCAAAGTGAAGAATTTGAATTAATATTGTTTACTCCAAATTAGGCAACCGTGTTTTTACTCAGCTTCAAAAATAATTTCTTATGTTAAACTTTCTTTGTTGAAAATCATGTTCCTTGTTCTTATATTGTGTTACGATACAGGAAAGTAAGACATTTGTAAATGTCGTGTTCAACTAATTACCTGATTCTTTAACATATACGAAAACCAAACAACGCAACCAACGCCGAGGTATTTACCTACAGTTTAATATATCCAGTTTACTTTTCTGCAAGATAACCATCGAGCAACGAGAAATATACACATTTAACTAAAATAATTGCTCTCATTTAGAGATAAAGTTCTATATTGCTAGATAAGGTTAAAATTGATTTAGAATTTCGTGAAGTTCGTCAGGCTCGGCAACACTCAGGCGTCGAAATTTTCACTCAATATTCAAAGGATACTTAAATCCCATATATCTTCCCACTATCACTAGCATTGGACAATCTTGCCATTTAAAATACATTTTCACAGAATAAATATGTCAAAAATGTAGCAGTTACTAAATTCCACAATTCTCTCAATGAAATGTACGACCAAAATTTAATAAGAATCGAATAACACATTTTTAATTTTAATTCTACAAGGCAATCGAGAGTACAAAAGATACATAATTTCTCTCCGGACGTCATTTTTACTTCCTCTACTGGTAAGTAGGGGAAGTAGTGTATTCCACCCAAAAATTCGATGTCGAAATTTCAACGGAAATATGTTTTGAGGCCCGTGAATCAAAAAAAAAAAAAAAAAAAAAAAAAAAAAAAAAAAAAAAAAGAAAAGCATTTTTAGAAAAAGGTCCGCGTGTGTGTATGTGTCTGTCAGTCTGTGGACAGTATAACTAAAAAACAAAAAGTAGGCTGAAAACCAAAGTTGGTATTTAAATTTAATGTCTTTCAAGGATGCGACACGAAGATTTTGAAGAAAATGGCCCCACCCTAAACTACCCTCTACATGGAAAATTTTTCGAAAATTTTGATTTTCTTGAAAACGACTGTAACGATTTTGATTAAAATGTCATATCTTTGAGATATTTTTATGACAAATGAAATGTATATCTTGAATTTTCTGGCTATAGCCCCTGTAGTCGTATTTACTATGGAGAGCTTTTGCATAGCTGGTAAACCGTTAGGGATAGACAAAATCATACTACACAAAAAATGTAGATCTTGCTAAAATACACTATTTATGTTTCAATAAATTTCCTTGTAGGGTGAACCATTTCGGAGATATTCCTTGTTATGTGTGTGAGTTTCGTAAATCTTAAAGCTTTCGTGAAATGGAACATCGTTCATTTTTTATATGTTAAGTGTGCAAAGAGAACGGAATCTCAAAGCTTTAAAATATTTGACTATCGCACAAAGCCTACTGTATTCTAATATTCCCCTTGTACCTACAAGGAAATAAGCAATAAGATAATTTGTACAGATGTTTATTTATGTATTTATTATTAAATATGTTATATATTTGTATATATTTTCACAATTAGTTCACATTTTGTTATTTGGAGGTTAAGGCGCAAATAAAAAATCTGACGTGTTGCACTCACATGACTTTCTCTACTCTTGTACTAACCATTCTTACAAACTCTTATTCCTATATCTTCTTCGTGTTAGTTGAGATAAACATTTGTACAAATTATCTTATTGCTTATTTCCTTGTAGGTACAAGGGGAATATTAGAATACAGTAGGCTTTGTGCGATAGTCAAATGTTTTAAAGTTAAATACCAAGTTTGGTTTTTAACCGAGTTTTCGTTTTGAGTTATGGTGTCCACAGACAGACACAGACACATTATTAAGGAAGTTGCGGTTTTGAGTGAACCTTGCTGTAAGGCACAGGTAATGTCCGCCTCGGGCAGCTTGCCAATAATAGCACCGCAACACATTAACTGATAAACTGTAAGAGATAGAAGAAATATTTGCATATTGTTAGAACACACAATTTATACGAAAAGCATTTTCTGTTTGACCTTAAACATTTTGGAAATATTCTTTGCTCTCGCTACCCGCTTTTATAAATCTGACTATCACTTTAGTCTACTGTATCCTTCAAGGAAAAGTGTAAATCTGTAAAAGAGAACAAAAACTCATAGCAATGAAAGATTTCTATTAGATATAATTCTTTGCTATGGCTAGCTTCTGGAGCAGGAGATAACTGTCTGTGCTATATCTTCAGAGACGCTTTGACACCGAGGCGGTCAAAATGGCGGTGATTTGCCGCCACATTTACTTCGCCATGCGACCCCAAAATGAAGTCTTTCTGATGCAGCAAGTCGTTTGTTTACATTTATATAAGGCAATGTTTGGAACTCTAGCACGAGAACATATTTAACAGAAAATAACCTGCAAAACTTGAGTAATAACTGTGGGTATATCTTCATGAAGATTTACAGAAAACTTCCCCACCCCAAATTAGCCTTTACATGTGAAATGTTTGAAAACTTGTATTTTCTAAAAAAATGCTCTATGCATTTTTAATTAAAATACCATACATTTAATATATTTTCATGTGAAATCAATGTATAGGTATGTTGAATTTTTTGTGAATATTCTCTGAAGTTGTCTTCATTCTGAATGATTTTTGTATAACTTTTATAAATGATAAACAAAATATTTCCATTAGCTTTACATGCTTCTAATGTTTTAAAGAATATTTTCTATCTGAGTGAGTAGGGAAGGCCATATGAGTGCTTCACACCACGTATTTTTATAACCATCTATTCTTATCGTGCTAAAACTGCTATTTCTGAACAAATTTTCCAATTAATTAAACGATCCCTTTTACACTCAAAATACATTTGAAAATATGTCTATATTTAGTTGATTTGTATAGTCTTATTGAAATTGTAGTGAACATTTTAAAACATATATTCCTAGGCGCTGCATTAATAAGCTATTAAAGAATACAATTAGAAGTGTTTATGAATTTTCGTTTTGGTAAATAAAAATGAATAGCAATTAGGATAATGTACTTAAATATTTTATCTCTTCAATAAATGATTCTTAGAAAACCTTATTTTAATAGGTACGAATGTTTAAAAGCAATTTTCATTAAAATGTTCATATTGTATCCTTGATAAATAGATGAATTTTGGTATGGTAGGAAGCTTTTTCTTCTAAAAATACATTTTTGAGTAGTTTAAAGGAGTTGAAAAATGTATTTTTGAAAAATCTAAATTTCGAATTTTCGGGAGGAATGCATACGGTAATTATTTTGTTTAATGAAGTTTTGTTCGTAAAATTGTGAAATGGCCTTCAGGAAGTCTAAAACAGTGAATTGGAAGATTCTGGGTTCCATAGATTTTGTAAAAATACAGATATTTGCCTCAGTTATTAATTTTTCCTGAAATAGATAATCGCTATGCTTGGAAATGAGTAGAAATGTTGAATAGAAAGATAAAGTCATAGAATCGCCGTCTAAACTCTTCAAGCGTGTACCCGCGTTGTTCACGTGTTGTGTTGGTTGCATATGCTTCACTGGGTTGCCTATACGGAAGGATTAGACGGCGATTCTAGCACTCGTCGTGAAGGACAAGGAGCCTACCTTCGAGTGTCTTGTTGCGGGAGAGCAGAGCCAAGAGCACGTCCGGGTTCGGGGGCCCGGGAACGTCCCCCGGGTGGTGAAGATGGTGCGGTGGAGGCGGCTGCGGGGGGCGGCCCGCCAGGTGCGGGGGTAGTGCCGCCATGTTGGGGCCGGGGCCTGGAGGCGGCAGGCCCGGAGGCGGCCCCTGCACGGCGGCCGACATGGAGAGATCCAAACCCGGTGGAGACAACGTGGTGACCGGGGAAGGAAACAGAGTTCCGGCTGCAGCTACAGCTCCTCCGCGACAGCCGCGGTGGTAGGCAGTTTCCACACAAGCCACTTTGATATTCACACAACAAACACTTGTCTTGTCACCGTTTCTTGTAGCAGGTTGTCCTGTTGTTCGTCAGCATCCTCCTCGAGCAAGACTCGACTCGACTCGACTCCACTCACGCTGCTCTCATAGCTATCCACGTAGCTATCGATTCCGGTTTAATTTCGCTAAGTGCAAGTTCGTGATTCAGAACGCACCCTACCGAGCTAGAGCTGCCGCCATTATCGAGCATAAGTCTTGATTAGCTCGCACGTGGGGTCGTGTCGGCATGCGCACATCCTCCACCAATCGCAGCACCTCACCTCCCTTCCTTCACCCCTATCCCCTACCCTATCATCATTTATAATTTGGTCATCATCCAGAAAAACCAACCTAAGCCTCGAACACACGTCCCTTCACAACGTATTGCATTCTACACGAATATTTTGTGTGTTTTAGCAAGATTCACACTTTTATACAGTAAGATTTGGTCTATCTCTTACGGTTTACCAGTTATACAAAAGTCATCCCGAGTAAACAGCACTGCAGAGGCTATAGACAGAAAATTCAAAATATACATTTCATTTGTCACAAAAATATCTTAAACATATAAATTTATAATCAAAATCGCTAGAGCCATTTTTGAGGAAATGAAAATCTTCAAAAAATTTGCCATGCAAAAGATAGTTTAGAGTTGAGGAATTTTCCTCAAAAAGTTCCTGTCGCATCCTTGAAATATATTTAAAGTATAACTTTGTTTTTTAACTAACTTTTCGTTTTTGAGTTATGTTGTTCAGAGACAAGCAGACACTCTCCCCTGCCCCCACCACACACACGCGCGCGGATGTTTTTCTAACATTTTTTTTATTCAGGGACCTCGAAACGTATTTCCGGTCAAATCTCGACATCGAAATTTTTGGTCGAATACAATACTTCTTCTACTTTACATACGTAGAAGAGAAAGTAAAAAGGTATTTTTCTAAAAATATTATTTGTGATCCTTCATTATCTCTTTATCAGGATTGAGGTTATCTAATGTTCCGTAAACATACTACACAGGACCATCGACTTTATTTCTCTTCCGAAGGAAGCCATGCTAAACATTTTTACACCCTGAAAATACCCATCGCATTCTACCGGGTTTGAATCCGCGATGTCGGGACTACAGTCTCTGCCTACCCCCCCCCCTCTCTGTGTGTGTGTGTGTATGTGTGTGTGTGTGTGTGTGTGTGTGTGTGTGTGTGTGTGTGTGTGTGTGTGTGTGAACAGGAAAATTTAAAAGTAAGACCTGCATAAATACCAAACATTTTAATAGTATAGCTTTTTCAGCCGGAAAGTCGCTATTCGTTTTGTTTTTCCTTGTGACTATATAAAGGCTATATTTTCAAAGAAGCTACCAACCAGGGGAACATAATTCGTGTCTACTTTATATATACAGTAACGAGCACAAAAGTCTCATTTAAATCTCTTCACTTGTAAAGGTTAATATTTAGAAAAACTATGAAAATTATGTGAAATGAGCTTTAAAGCTTTTATATCAAATTTCAGATTCAGCATCTTGCCTTTTAAATCTTAACTCTCACACTAATGTACCTATTTAAGGAATTCTTAATTTTTAATGGAATTTGAAAAGAGCAGGGAAAAAATATGGAATAAAGTGGCCACAGGCAGGCAGAACACACTGCAATACACGTGTGGTGAAGAAGTTGCCTAGCCAGCAGGCGAAACATGCGAAACGTGTGCCGCACTGCTTCTATAGGTAGGTATGTGACTGAGAATTTAAAACCAAAGGGGGTGTTTAAGTTCAATATATTTCAAGGATGCAACACGAAGATTTTGAACACAATTCCTCTGTTATAAACTGCCCTTTACATGAAATATCTTTCAAAAGTTTTAATTTCTTAAAAATGACTAACCACTTTGATTATAATGTATATTTTGAATTTTCTGGCTATAGCTTATCTAATCCTAATTGCTCTTGATAGAGATAGACCAAATTTTGCTGTAGATCTCGTTAAAACAATTTATGTCAAATTATCTCTTTTGTGAAGTGAACTCTCATTTTCATTACTTCGAACTTCTCAGATGAATTATTTTCTTGGAAAACTTAAGAGCATGAAAATGTCTAATAGTCATTTGGGGTAAATTGGCTGATATTTTAGAATACCGTTAACCTTGCCAAAGCCACTCCCAGTGACAATATGGTCTAAGAAAGAAGAATCCAATTTCGTCCAGGTCGTGAGTAAACTGCAATGGCAGTCGTGAGACAGAATGGCTTATTGCCTCTTCACTTCTTGTTGCACAGAGAAACAAACAAAACACCTTCCTTACATTATTCCTCACCAAAATCCTCATAATATTATTAATTTCTAAATTTCTTACCGGCAATACGTCACTGCACTCCAACCAAAAATTTGCTATGGAGATTTCAATGTTTTCCCTGAAAAAAAGAAATCACTTTTTAAAAACTAAGTTTATTAGGCATGCCTTTCAACGGCACAATTCAAAGTTGGTAATCAAGTTCAACATGTTTCAAGGATGCAGCTCGAATATTTTCATGAAAAACTCCATGGAATATGTGTGTGTCAGTCTGTGGACAGTGTAACTAAAAAACTAAAAGTCGGTTAAAAACCAAAGTTGGTATTTAAGATTAATGCCTTTCAAGGAAGATTTTGAAGAAAATAGGCCCACAGTAAACTACCCTTTACATGGAAAATTTCTCGAAAATTTTGATCTTCCTGAAAATAACACTAAGGATTTTGATTGAAATGTCATATGTTTGAGATATTTTTATGACAAATAAAATGTATATTTTGAATGTTCTGGCTATATCCCATGTAGTCGTATTTACTCTGGACGACTTTTGAATAACTCGTCAAAGGCAAGTGAAAGTATGGAGCTAAAAAGCAATATGACTCAATGTTTATATTTTTTACAGACTATACAATGTATGGATGTGCCTAAAAACACAATTTAGTTCAAGTAATTTTTTGTGTGATGAGCCGTTTCCGAGATATTCTTTGTCGTTGGTTTAAAGTCGTGTTGTCGTTCGTTGTTTACATGGAAAAGGTGTGTAATTTTAAGAGCAGGTTATTACCTTGGGTTGCTAAACATTTGACTGGGTTTGGGTGAAAAGAGGACAGACAGACAGACGGAAGGAAGGACGGAAGCTGACAGTGAAAGTGCCGAGCCATCTTCACCCCGAGTTGAATCAATCAAGAGAGGGGAGGGAGGTGTATGTGTGTATGTGTGTATGGGTGTGGCGATGGATTGCTATCGCTATGGCAACGGGACCGAGCTAGACACAAAATGAACTCCACCGCTCCCTCGCTCCCTCGCTCCCTCGCTCTCGTGTTTTATTATGGCACAAATCCCAGCCACACTTGTTGCCCACATACCACGGCAAAAACAAACTTACATTATCTTTCTTAATCAACAAACTCCATTTTTACTTTCTCTACTGGTTAGTAGAAGGAAGCATTTTTAGAAAAAGGTCCGTGTATGTGTGTCTGTGGACAGCATAACTCAAAAACGAAAAGTCGGTTAAAAACCGAATTTACCTACTATTTAAGTTTAATGTCTTTTAAGGATATGACACGAAGATTTTGAACAAAATAGCCCCACCCTAAACTACGCTTTACATGGAAAATTTCTCGAAAATTTTGATCTTCCTGAAAATAACACTAAGGATTTTGATTAAAATGTCATATGTTTGAGATATTTTGATGACAAATGAAATGTATATCATGAATTTTCTGGCTATTGCCCCTGTAGTCGTATTTACTCTGGACGACTTTTGCATAACTGGTAAATCGTTAGAGATAGACCAAATCATACTATACAAAAAATGTAGATCTTGCTAAAATACACAATTTATGTCTCAATACATTTTCTTGTACAGTGAACCATTTCGGAGATATTCCTTGTTTTTTGTGTGAGTTTCGGAAAGCTTAAAACTTTTGTGAAATGGAACATCGTTGTTCATTTTTTATATGTTAATCGTGCAAAGAGAACGGAATCTCAAAGGTCAAAAATATTTGACTATCGCACAAAGTCTATTGTATTCTAATATTCCCCTTGTACCTACAAGGAAATAAGAAATAAGATAATTTGTACAAATGTTTATCTGAATTAACACCAACAAGATATATTGGTTAGTACAAGAGTAGAGAAAATCATGTGAGTGCAACACATCAGATTTTTAAAAAATTGTTTTTCTTCGTGGACTTCTAAACGTGTATTTCAGGTGTAATCTGGAGATAGAATCTTTATGTGCAGTTGTAGTAAAGGTAAAAACGAAGGGTTTTTCTGGTGAACGTGGTCCGGTTTAAACTTGTGTTTCAATTATGATTTTGTTGGTAGGCAGATATTTAAAATGTGTACATATCTAAGCTCGACTCTGGCAGAATGATGAAATGAAACGCGGAGGGGCAGATTGGTTAAGGGAGGGTCGGAACATTCCTAAATAATTCAATTTCAAAACGTTCATTACCACAATGCAAACTTGTGAATCATTCCTCGCCACAACGAATACGGAAATACGTAATATTAATTACAGCGTGGCAGTCTGTGGTGGGCTTTCTTAACCTCAAAGTCGGTATTTAAATTTAGTGTCTTTCAAGGATGCGACACCAAGATTTTGAAGAAAATAGCCCCACCCTAAACTATCCTTTACATAGAGAATTTTTTCGAAAATTTTTATTTTCTTGAAAATATCTTTAACGATTTTGATTAAAATGCCATATGTTTAAGATATTTTTATGACAAATGAAATGTATATTTTGAATTTTCTTGCTACAGGCTTTTTAGTTTTGTTTACTCTGGATGACTTTTGAATAACTGTAAACCGTAAGGATAGACAAAATCTTACTATACAAAAAATGTAGATCTCACTAAAACACACAATTTATGTCTAAATACATTTGCTGTAGAGTGAACCATTTCGGAGATATTCCTTGTTATTTTTGTGAAGCTTACAACACATGTGCTTTTCTCGAATGCAACGTCGTTATTCGTTTTTCTATCTCTTTGCCATGCAGAGAGAACATTTCTCACCACAGACTAACCTATAAGTAGAAAATGTTTCGTTACTTTTGTATGGTTTAAAAAGTCTGTTAAGATTTTCAGGACAAATGAAATGTAAGTGTTGAGTTTTCTGTGAACGATCTCTGAAGTTCTCTTTATTGTGAATAACTTTTGTATAACTCGTGAACTGTAAGAGATATATAAAACATTTCTATACAAAAACGCAGATACAAAGTTTAAGTCAAACAGATTTTTCTGTCGTTAGCCATTTCCGCGATAGTCTTTGTCATTGCTTGAAGCAGCAACCTCGGGAGCTAGAAGGTAGTGCATTAACTCTTGTCCAAGGAGAACCGCAGTAGCTATTGTGCAGGATCGGCGCCGGGCAGTCGGAACCATAATAAGATAAGTCGCGCGCTCGTCGAGGTTAAACATATGAGCGCTCTCGTTAAAGAAGTAGAATCTTGTGGATGTTTGTATATATCGAACCTTCTGGAGAGATTCTATGGCTATTTAAACCAGTGATGTCGCCAACTGAGCGAATCTTGCGGTGAAATGAAAAACTGTAGCTAAGGAAGTACGTGAGTTAGTGAAGTGACAGAGTGAGCTAGGTAAAATATGGATAAGATTATTAAGTAACACTAAATACTAACTGACGAGTCAGTTTAAAAGGGTAGAGTGTCACAATAATTTTGGGTTCTACCTGAAACATTCAATCAATATAATTTATATGCACACATAATTACATTTTCGTGCATATTACCAATGGTGGACCCAGAAAAGCTATTAATATCAATACTAAAAACATAAGAATGGCATATTGACTTAAATAAAAGAACTCCTCAATGGTAGAAGAGAGGGTAAAACCGGTTCGCTCTAGACGGACGCGCCCTTGCAGATTAAAGTATGAATAAGTAATGTTGATTGCCCGCCGGTCTTGCTGCCTGATTTAGCTGATAATTCTTTGAGGCAAAGAGTTCTTCCTCAACTTTTTAATAAGAAGCCCTTCTCAAAGGGACGGGCCGACCGAGCGACCGAGCGACCTAGCTAATTAACGGAAATATTGCTGCTCCTTTCGTTTATTTAATAAAACTCTGGTAGCCTACCACGCGAACAACATAACCTCACAAACGTGAGAGGCTTTTCATTAAACATTTGTGAACAAATATAGTGTGCAATTCTAACGGTAACTCACTCATTTTGGCCATTGTATTTAAGTTTAATGTCCTTCAAGGAAGCGACACGAAGATTTTGAAGAAAACAGCCCCACCCTAAACTGCCCAACAATACTTGGTACCTATATTTAGTGTAAATACGTGGAGAACAGTCTACAGAGGTTAGATGGGAGTTTTATTCCCATTTGCTGGAGGAAGTAGGCGAGAAGTTGGGCAGAGGTCGTCCTGCCCAACAATACTTGGTACCTATATTTAGTGTAAATACGTGGAGAACAGTCTACAGAGGTTAGATGGGAGTTTTATTCCCATTTGCTGGAGGAAGTAGGCGAGAAGTTGGGCAGAGGTCGTCCTGCTCAACAATACTTGGTACCCATATTTAGTGTAAATACGTGGAGAGCGTCTACAGAGGTTAGATGGGAGTTTTATTCCCATTTGCTGGAGGAAGTAGGCGAGAAGTTGGGCAGAGGTCGTCCTGCCCCGTGAGAACCATTAACCCTGCTACCAGTTTAATGAGTCCCTGGCGATTCAACACCGTCTTATCATTTCGGCGAGCTTCAGATACATGGACCGGCCTAATGTTCTCTCTACGTGACCGCATTTCATGCCTAGACTCGCTCCTCACTCACAAAATCTCTATCTTAACACACATCAACATTTGCACAAACTAACTTGTAGGTAAAACTACACTTTAGCGGTACCTACTCAAATGTTTTAAGAACTGGTCACTAGCATTAAATTCTCCAACTCACTCGCATTTTCCCTCTGAACCACTAGGAAATCTCAAACTCATATGAGATAACATAAGTCCCAGGTTGCATGTGTTCAATTAATCGTGTCGCCACGTTGGTCTAGTGGCTCAGTGCTTAGAGCAGCGCACGGGGACTGGAATAGATGTGATTCAAATCCGGGCTATAGCACTCAATTTTTCAGATTTATTCTATCCTTCTTACTGCTCAAAGTGAAGTTACCTCACACCACTAGGTTGCTGCGCGCTTCAGGTGTTGTCTACCCGACACTACTGTCTGTAAACACGTGACCGACAACAATGAGTGCGGCAGAACAAAGCGTTTCCATACCTTTCCTGACGCTTCCGACTGCTGGCTTCTTTACGAGACGCTCGAGAAAAATGCGTGCTGCAACATTTTCTTCCATTTGACTATTGATATCGAAGTGTTATCTATTGATTAAAATTTGACCTTCTTACAGTTCTTTTAATTGATTCATAAGAGAAATTTTGTTGTAACACTAAGTTGATTTTACATCATTTCTTTGCTCAGGGCGCTCACCACGTCCCACTCTCCAGTAGTGCACCCTACCAATGAAGCCTGTAGTGCGCAGAGGTGGGGGACGCAGCGGCTGGGCGGCAAGCCAAGGTCCTTCCTGGAGTTTAGTGTAAATGTATGACGTCAATTTCACTAACTAAATTGTTTGTACATTTCCTTACCTCTTATCAAACGAACTGGTGTTCTACAATAACCCGTTGTAGAGGACAGACGATTTTAACTTAAAAGCTTGAGATCTAAGAGAACCTGGAAAGCCATATTCCAGGCACAAAGCACCTCCAATGTAAGTTAGAATCATTTATATTAGTCTTTACCTTCGCTCTTACGTAATTCCTTTGTTTACTTTCAGCTGCTTGTGCTGTATAATAGTGAACAAGTCTAGATCCTTCTATTATCACAAGTACTATGATAATACGTGTGATCTAACTGATAAATTCTCAAGTAGAGTGAGAGTGAGTCAGACTGTAGAATTATATTTATATGGACTATTTCATATATAGCTGCTTGTCCTGTATAATAGTGACCTAGTCTAGCTCCTTCTATTATCACAAGCAATATGATAATACGTGTGATCTAACTGATAAATTCTCAAGTAGAGTGAGAGTGAGTCAGACTGTCGAATTATATTTATATGGACTATTTCATATATAGCTGCTTGTCCTGTATAATAGTGACCTAGTCTAGCTCCTTCTATTATCACAAGTAATATGATAATACGTGTGATCTAACTGATAAATACTCAAGTAGAGTGAGAGTGAGTCAGACTGTCGAATTATATTTATATGGACTATTTCATATATAGCTGCTTGTCCTGTATAATAGTGACCTAGTCTAGCTCCTTCTATTATCACAAGTAATATGATAATACGTGTGATCTAACTGATAAATTCTCAAGTAGAGTGAGAGTGAGTCAGACTGTCGAATTATATTTATATGGACTATTTCATATATAGCTGCTTGTCCTGTATAATACTGACCTAGTCTAGCTCCTTCTATTATCACAAGTAATATGATAATACGTGTAATCTAACTGATAAATTCTCAAGTAGAGTGAGAGTGAGTCAGACTGTCGAATTATATTTATATGGACTATTTCATATATAGCTGCTTGTCCTGTATAATAGTGACCTAGTCTAGCTCCTTCTATTATCACAAGTAATATGAAAATACGTGTGATCTAACTGATAAATTCTCAAGTAGAGTGAGAGTGAGTCAGACTGTCGAATTATATTTATATGGACTATTTCATATATAGCTGCTTGTCCTGTATAATAGTGACCTAGTCTAGCTCCTTCTATTATCACAAGTAATATGATAATACGTGTGATCTAACTGATAAATTCTCAAGTAGAGTGAGAGTGAGTCAGACTGTCGAATTATATTTATATGGATTATTTCATATATAGCTGCTTGTCCTGTATAATAGTGACCTAGCCTAGCTCCTTCTGTTATCACAAGTAATATGATAATACGTGTGATCTAACTGATAAATTCTCAAGTAGAGTGAGAGTGAGTCAGACTGTCGAATTATATTTATATGGACTATTTCATATATAGCTGCTTGTCCTGTATAATAGTGACCTAGCCTAGCTCCTTCTGTTATCACAAGTAATATGATAATACTTGTGATCTAGCTGATAAATTCTCAAGTAGAGTGAGAGTGAGTCAGACTGTCGAATTATATTCATATGGACTATTTCATATATAGCTGCTTGTCCTGTATAATAGTGACCTAGTCTAGCTCCTTCTATTATCACAAGTAATATGATAATACGTGTGATCTAACTGATAAATTCTCAAGAAGAGTGAGAGTGAGTCAGGCTGTCGTATTATATTTATATGGACTATTTCATATATAGCTGCTTGTCCTGTATAATAGTGACCTAGTCTAGCTCCTTCTATTATCACAAGTAATATGATAATACGTGTGATCTAACTGATAAATTCTCAAGTAGAGTGAGAGTGAGTCAGACTGTCGAATTATATTTATATGGACTATTTCATATATAGCTGCTTGTCCTGTATAATAATGACCTAGTCTAGCTCCTTCTATTATCACAAGTAATATGATAATACGTGTGATATAACTGATAAATTCTCAAGTAGAGTGAGAGTGAGTCAGACTGTCGAATTATATTTATATGGACTATTTCATATATAGCTGCTTGTCCTATATAATAGTGACCTAGCCTAGCTCCTTCTATTATCACAAGTAATATGATAATACGTGTGATCTAACTGATAAATTCTCAAGTAGAGTGAGAGTGAGTCAGACTGTCGAATTATATTTATATGGACTATTTCATATATAGCTGCTTGTCCTGTATAATAGTGACCTAGTCTAGCTCCTTCTATTATCACAAGTAATATGATAATACGTGTGATCTAACTGATAAGTTCTCAAGTAGAGTAAGAGTGAGTCAGACTGTCGAATTATATTTATATGGACTATTTCATATATAGCGGTTTGTCCTGTATAATAGTGACCTAGTCTAGCTCCTTCTATTATCACAAGTAATACAATAGTTTTCAAACAGGCTGTAGTTGGAGCAGGTTCAAGGAGGAGTCGAACCAGTGCCCGTGAACATCTGGAGCTTCTCTCCAGGGACATGAGCACAATATTGTCTTCCTCAGGGATCGTTCCACTGCTCCTTGATGCAATATGCTGGTGTGTCCCTAGGGATACCTAACCGTGTAATGTCGCATCCCTGGAGACCTGTGTTCCCACGATCCCCAACAAGTGGAGGGGGGGGGGGAGGGGTGGGGGATCTGCTTAACAAATTACTGCACTCTTAGCTCCAACTTGCCAATCTGAACATCAATCACAAGTTTATTATGAAACAAGCCACGCATGTCTGTGTTTGTAAGGAATACAACAACAAGGGGAATAGTCAAATGTTTTAAGATCTAGTCGCCATGTGACGACTTTGACATTCCATTCGGTTTTTTATTTCCGATATATAAAAAACGAATAACGATTTGCTATTTGAGAAAACTGTATAAGCATTGCAGAATTAAAGCCAATAACAAGGAATATTTTGGAAATGGTTCACACCACAAAAATCTTATGTACCAGTACATTTAAGATATACATTTGATTTGTCATGAAAATATTAATTTGTCGTATTTTAATGAGAATCCTTAAAAGCATTCCTGAGCAAAATCAATATTTTGGAAAAAAAAATCAAGTCATAGAAGATTGAAGATTTCATTTGTCATGAATATATGTTAAATATATGATACTTTAATGAAAACCGTTTGATTCATTTTTGAAGAAAATGAAAGTTTTAGAAAAAATTCAAGATAGGTATATGTCTTTTTTCCTGTAAATATTTTAAATATATGGAATTTTAATCAAAATCGTTAGAGCCATTTTTGAGAAAATCAAAATTTTCGAAAATGTTTCCACATAAAGGGTAAGTTTGAGGTGGGGTGTATTTTTTGGTTGATATTTAATCAAGTTTCCGTTTTTAAGTTTTGCTGTTCACACCAACACACATACACACAACCACACACATACACACATCCACATACACACATACACACGCCACACACACATACACACACCTACACACACCTACACACACATACACACACCCACATACACACATACATACACAACCACACACATACACACATACACACACAACCACACACATACACACACCCACATACACACATACACACACCCACATACACACATACACACACAACCACACACATACACACATCCACATACACACATACACACACCTACACACATACACACACCCACATACACACAACCACACACATACACACATACACACACCCACACACACCCACACACAACCACACACATACACACACCCACATACACACATACACACACCACACACACATACACACACCTACACACACCTACACACATACACACACCCACATACACACATACACACACCCACACACAACCACACACATACACACACCCACATACACACACCACACACACATACACACATACACACACATACACACACCCACACACACATACACACAACCACACACATACACACACCCACATACACACACCACACACACATACACACATACACACACCACACACACATACACACACCCACACACACAAACACACACATACACACACCCACATACACACACCACACACACATACACACATACACACACCACACACACATACACACACCACACACACATACACACACCCACACACACATACACACAAAGACACACACCTACACACACCTACACCTACACACATACACACACCCACACACATACACACACCCACACACATACACACACCCACACACATACACACACCCACATACACACATACACACACCCACACACACATACACACAAACACACACACCTACACACACCTACACCTACACACATACACACACCCACACACATACACACACCCACACACATACACACACCCACACACATACACACACCCACAGACATACAGTGTGTGTCCACACATACAGGACACTACATTTCGGCTGGGTGAAAGGACATGCGGGAATACAGGGAAATGAACTTGTGGACAGACTAGCAAAAGAAGCTGCCGCGGAAGACACTGAAATAATATATGACAAAGTATCAAAAGAAGCACTAGTAACTAGGGAGAAAGAAACTGGACTCGAAGAATGGCAACAACAATGGACAGCATCAAGGAAAGGAGTAGTAACCAAAGAATATTTCCCATCCGTGAGAAGAAGATTGAAGCAACGGTTACCAACATCTCCGGAGTTCACAGCAATGATAACAGGACATGGAAAGCTAAGAGCATACCGCCACAGGTTTGGATTTTTAGATAACCCAATGTGCAAATGTGAAGAAGAGGACCAAACAGTAAACCACATTATATTTCGATGCAAAATTCTAAACAACCAGAGATACGCAATGATTAGGAAGATACAAAGTAAAGGTGCTACTTGGCCCATAAACAAAGAAGAACTTGGAAACAATTTCATACAACCTTTGTTAACTTCATTAATGCTATACAATTCACAGAAATAGAATGACTTAAGTCCAAGTAAGAGTATAATTATATTTGCCTTTCACTATATGATAAGTACTAGATTTATGATTTGTAAAATAGCATTAGGTTAAAGAAATAAGGTCAAACAAAATAAAATAGCATTAAACAACAAACATCAAATAAAGAAAAAGAAAAAAAAACTGCAAATATCACAATAGACAAGTATTCAATTAGACTAAGGTAGATAAAAAATTAGAGGTAAATAAAAATGTAAATGTTCAAATAGAACAACACCAACAATATATACATGTATATAAAATGTAAATTGTATGTAAATAAATAAATGCAAGCATGTAGTATTCATACGCAATGCGGCATGCTATTTAAAAAAAAAAACACACACACATACACACACACCCACACATACACACCCACACACACCCACACACACATACACACACCCACACACATACACACCCATACACGCATACACACACCCACACATACACACATACATACATACACCCACACACATACACACACATACACACACACCCACACATACACACACACCCACACATACACACACATACACACACATACACACACCCACACACACACCCACACATACACACCCACACACACCCACACATACACATACATACACACACCCACACACATACACACATACACACACCCACACATACACACACATACACACACCCACACACACACCCACACATACACACATATACACACCCACACACACCCACACATACCCACACACACACCCACACATACACACACATAGACACACATACACACACCCACACACATACGCATACACACACATAGACACACATACACACACCCACACACATACGCACACCCACACATACACACACATACACACACCCACACACATACGCATACACGCACATAGACACACATACATACACCCACACACATACGCATACACACACATACACACACATACACACACCCACACACATACGCATACACACATAGACACACATACACACACCCACACACATACACACACATACACACACATACACACACCCACACACACCCACACATACACACCCACACACACCCACACACACCCACACATACACACATACACACACCCACACACATACACACACCCACACATACACACACACCCACACACACCCACACATACACACATACACACACTCACACACACCCACACATACACACACCCACACACACACACCCACACATACACACACATACACACACCCACACACATACGCATACACACATAGACACACATACACACACCCACACACATACGCATACACACACATAGACACACATACACACACCCACACACATACGCACACCCACACATACACACACATACACACACCCACACATACACACACATAGACACACATACACACACCCACACACATACGCATACACACACATAGACACACATACACACACCCACACACATACGCATACACACACATAGACACACATACACACACCCACACACATACGCACACCCACACACCCACACACATACACACACCCACACATACACACACATACGCACACCCACACATACACACCCACACACACACACACATAGACACACATACACACACCCACACACATACGCATACACACACATAGACACACATACACACACCCACACACATACGCATACACACACATAGACACACATACACACACCCACACACATACGCACACCCACACATACACACACATACAGTCATACACACACCAAAAGCTTGTATCTCAAAGCATGCAGGTACTTGTATTGAAGACTCGCTATGGAACACAGAAAGGTTCAGGTTCAATACCCCGGTAGTAATTCCGTTAATGGGAAGAACCGCCGGCCGCGAGAATGCGTCATCACAAGCACAATGTATTCATACGCAGGGTGTGTGTCCCGGGGGTGAAATAACGGCACCCCTGTAATTGTTATGGCCACTTGATACACACTTGACGGAGCGCAAAGTGTCTCCAAACTTGGTTAAGTGGACCTCTTCCCCCGGCCAATTAAATTACAGCCCTGCTAGGGGAACTGCTGCTCTTAGGTAAGTAAAAATATTACCTATCTCACGTTGTTCTTTTGGCATTTCCTGATACATACTTATATATGTATGTACCTGCACCTAATGTCTGTTCTACTCTTCACTTCATCCCTCAAACATCGCATCTTCCAGGAGCTCTATATGCTCTTCCCACTTCTCTATATTTTCCTCTCTTTTATACTGTGATCTCCACGAAAATTGGACATCCCTAGAGAATACATTGTTGCTGATTATTTGATAATGGAATGGTCGCAGACAGACCATTGTTACGTCATTAATTTTTCTTCGGTTTATGTTTGAGGTCTCGGAAACGTCAGCGTTCCTTCAAGAGCAATGGAGATTCAGAGAGAGCATTTCATGCAATGATATTGTACGATTTAAAATGAGACACAGTCTCTTGAGTAGTGTTCGAGAGGGACGTTTGGAGACTATTCTCTGTCACGTGACACTGTCTCACTGGGGGCGGCAATCTCTTAAGGATGAAACTGACAATATCATGACCAAGACTTGATAATCCTGCACAAGTGGAATATTTCCAGTGATAAAGTGTGTATACGAAGCCCAGAGTGTGTGGGGAGGGATGTGTTTTGCTGGAAGGGACATATGGCGAGCGGGCCTTGCTAACTTCTTGGCTCGCGACCCGCTAACCACGTATCCCTTTCAGCGACTCCACCCTCGCAGAAAAATCACAGATGGACTCACTGACTGACTGGCACTCGAACAAAAAGACAGAAGGGGAAAGACGGCACCTGCAGCTCAACGGGGGGCCTCTGCAACAATACGGCACCACAAACAAATCAATAAATACATAAATAGTGCCTCCTCCCTGCTTCCTTGCTTCCTTCCTTCCTCTCTACTGATTAATTGTACTGCTCTACTGTAATGAATACCTGCATCGTAAACATGGGGCGAACAAATGAACACTATCACACGACTTTCTCTCTAGTCTTTATCTGATGTGTTACACTCATATGACTTTCTCTACTCTTGTACTAACCATTCTTCCTGTTAATACAGACAAATACTTAAAACAACATTTTATTCTTTATTTTCCTGTAGGTACAAGGGGAATATGGTAATACATTAGGCTTTGTACGCAAGTCAAGTCTTCTGAAGCTTTGACATCCCGTTCTCTTTGCGCAGCTAACATAAAAAACTGAAAACGATCTTCCATTTGACGAAAATTCAACTATTGCAAAACTCACACAAATTACAAAGAATATCTTCGAAATGGTTCACTGCAAAAAAAAAAAAAAATTTATTTAGATACAAATTGTGTTTTAACAAGATCGAAATTTTTATAACAAGATTTGGTCTTTCTCTTACGGTTTAACAGTTGAACAAAAGTCATCCAAATTAAATAGGACTCCATGGGCAATAACCAGAATATTCAGAATATACATTACATTTGTCATACAAATATCTTAAACATATATCATTTTAATCAAAATCGCTGGAACAATTCTCGAGAAAATAAAAATGTTCGAAAAAAGTTTCATGTAAAGGGTATCTTAGGGTGGAGGAATTTTATTCAAAGCTTTTTTGGATTCGGTGGACCTAAAAACATGTTTACCGTGAAATCTCAAACATCGAATTTTTTGGTGGAACACAATACTTCCTCTACCTACTATATGTAGTAGACAAAGTAAAAAATCTGTGTTCCACTCACATGACTTTCTCTACTATTGTAGTAAACATTCCTACAAACTCTCATTTCTATATCATCTTCGCGTCAGTTGAGATAAACATTTGTCCACACCTTATTACAAATTTTCTTGTGTTCCGTTTTCGTCAGTTGGCAATACTGATCTGCACTTATCCACATAAATATATTTTATTTTTTATATAATTTAACATTTTCTAGACAGAAATAGCATTTAAAATCGTATTATATTTTTGAAATAATTCATATAAATATAATTCGACAGTCTGACTCACTCTCACTCTACTTCAGAATTTATCAGTTAGATCACACGTATTATCATATTACCTGTGATAATAGGAGCTAGACAAGGTCACTATTATACAGGACAAGCAGCTATATATAAAATAGTCCATATAAATATAATTCGACAGTCTGACTCACTCTCACTCTACTTGAGAATTTATCAGTTAGATAACACGTATTATCATATTACTTGTGATAATAGAAGAAAATAGACTAGGTCACTATTATACAGGACAAGCAGCTATATATGAAATAGTCCATATAAATATAATTCAACAGTCTGACTCACTCTCACTCTACTTGAGAATTTATCAGTTAAATCACACGTATTATCATATTACTTGTGACAATAGAAGGAGCTAGACTAGGTCACTGTTATACAGGACAAGCAGCTATATATGAAATAGTGCATATAAATATAATTCGACAGTCTGACTCACTCTCACTCTACTTGAGAATTTATCAGTTAGATCACACGTATTATCAGATTACTTGCGATAATAGAAGGAGCTAGACTAGGTCACTATTATACAGGACAAGCAGCTATATATAAAATAGTCCATATAAATATAATTCGACAGTCTGACTCACTCTCACTCTACTTGAGAATTTATCAGTTAGATAACACGTATTATCATATTACTTGTGATAATAGAAGGAGCTAGACTATCACTATTATACAGGACAAGCAGCTATATATGAAATAGTCCATATAAATATAATTCAACAGTCTGACTCACTCTCACTCTACTTGAGAATTTATCAGTTAAATCACACGTATTATCATATTACTTGTGACAATAGAAGGAGCTAGACTAGGTCACTGTTATACAGGACAAGCAGCTAAATATGAAATAGTCCATATAAATATAATTCGACAGTCTCACTCACTCTCACTCTACTTGAGAATTTATCAGTTAGATCACACGTATTATCATATTACTTGTGATAATAGAAGGAGCTAGACTAGCACACTATTATACAGGACAAGCAGCTATATATGAAATAGTGCATATAAATATAATTCGACAGTCTGACTCACTCTCACTCTACTTGAGAATTTATCAGTTAGATCACACGTATTATCAGATTACTTGTGATAATAGAAGGAGCTAGACTAGGTCACTATTATACAGGACAAGCAGCTATATATCAAATTGTCCATATAAATATAATTCCACACTCTGACTCACACTCACTCTACTTGAGAATTTATCAGTTAGATCACACGTATCATCATATTACTTGTGATAACAGAAGGAGCTAGACTAGGTCACTATTATACAGGACAAGCAGCTATATATGAAATAGTCCATATAAATATAATTCGACAGTCTGACTCACTGTCACTCTACTTGAGAATTTATCAGTTAGATCACACGTATTATCATATTACTTGTGATAATAGAAGGAGCTAGGCTAGGTCACTATTATACAGGACAAGCAGATATATATGAAATAGTCCATATAAATATAATTCGACAGTCTGACTCACTCTCCCTCTACTTAAGAATTTATGATTTACATCACACGTATTATCACATTACATTTAACTGATATATTTGAAGTCGCTACCAGAACAACCTGGCTTGCTCTTGGTTCAGCATGTACAGCTGTTCAGTAAGAGGCTTGGGTTCATTACCAGGATCAAGTGACATGAAAACAGCTGATATCGAGGGCGCTGGTGTGACTTTATTTGTTTATTGTTGCAGTTTATTATTTAATTATGTCGAGAGGGGGCTGTTCATTATAGCGGAGTTATAAATCACAATTACGTTATGGCAAGGGGAGGCTCCGGAAATTTACACGCTCTGTTACTCTGTCCATGCTCTGCAGGGGGTCTAGGCTGCTGTCGGCGGGCGCAACAAAAACCCTCGCCAACTGCACTACATCGCTTCCAAATGTATAATAGCTATGTTTCTGAAAAACATTAAAACGTGTTTCATTCTTAAGAAGTTGTATTATTTGCTTCTCTTTTAGGAATATGTGTCATATTTTCACCACTGACATAACATTCTAACTTAATATTGTAGACCGGCCGGTGTGCAGTGTTATGATAGACCAGAGCTTATCTGTGTGTCTATCCTTCATGGTCCCTCTTCACTGGACTGTAACAAAATGTAGAGCACCACTAGTGACCTCTAGTAAATGGTATACAGTGTTATGATAGACCTGAGCTTATCTGTGTGTCTATCCTTCATCATGATCATGGTCCCTCTTCACTGGACTGTAACAAAATGTATAGCACCACTAGTGACCTCTAGTAAATGGTATACAGTGTTATGATAGACCAGAGCTTATCTGTGTGTCTATCCTTCATCATGATCATGGTCCTCTTCACTGGGCTGTAACAAAATGTATAGCACCACTAGTGACCTCTAGTAAATGGTATACAGTGTTATGATAGACGAGAGCTTATCTGTATGTCTATCCTTCATCATGATCATGGACCCCATTCACTGGACTGTAACAAAATGTATAGCACCACTAGTGACCTCTAGTAAATGGTATACAGTGTTATGATAGACCAGAGCTTATCTGTGTGTCTATCCTTCATGGTCCCTCTTCACTGGACTGTAACAAAATGTATAGCACTACTAGTGACCTCTAGTAAATGGTATAGAGTGTTATGATAGACCAGAGCTTATCTGTGTGTCTATCCTTCATCATGATCATGGTCCCTCTTCACTGGACTGTAACAAAATGTATAGCACTACTAGTGAACTCTAGTAAATGGTATACAGTGTTATGATAGACCAGAGCTTATCTGTGTGTCTATCCTTCATGGTCCCTCTTCACTGGACTGTAACAAAATGTATAGCACTACTAGTGACCTCTAGTAAATGGTATAGAGTGTTATGATAGACCAGAGCTTATCTGTGTGTCTATCCTTCATCAGGATCATGGCCCCTCTTCACTGGACTGTAATAAAATGTATAGCACCACTAGTGACCTCTAGTAAATGGTATACAGTGTTATGATAGACCAGAGCTTATCTGTGTGTCTATCCTTCATCATGATCATGGTCCCTCTTCACTGGGCTGTAACAAAATGTATAGCACCACTAGTGACGTCTAGTAAATGGTATACAGTGTTATGATAGACCAGAGCTTATCTGTGTGTCTATCCTTCATGGTCCCTCTTCACTGGACTGTAAGAAAATGTATAGCACCACTAGTGACCTCTAGTAAATGGTATACAGTGTTATGATAGACCTGAGCTTATCTGTGTGTCTATCCTTCATCATGATCATGGTCCCTCTTCACTGGACTGTAACAAAATGTATAGCACCACTAGTGACCTCTAGTAAATGGTATACAGTGTTATGATAGACCAGAGCTTATCTGTGTGTCTATCCTTCAGCATGATCATGGTCCCTCTTCACTGGACTGTAACAAAATGTATAGCACCACTAGTGACCTCTAGTAAATGGTATACAGTGTTATGATAGACCAGAGCTTATCTGTGTGTCTATCCTTCACGGTTCCTCTTCACTGGACTGTAACAAAATGTATAGCACTACTAGTGACCTCTAGTAAATGGTAGTGTTATGATAGACCAGAGCTTATCTGTGTGTCTATCCTTCATCATGATCATGGTCCCTCTTCACTGGACTGTAACAAAATGTATAGCACCACTAGTGACCTCTAGTAAATGGTAGACAGTGTTATGATAGACCAGAGCTTATCTGTGTGTCTATCCTTCATCATGATCATGGTCCCTCTTCACTGGGCTGTAACAAAATGTATAGCACCACTAGTGACCTCTAGTAAATGGTGTACAGTGTTATGATAGACGAGAGCTTATCTGTATGTCTATCCTTCATCATGATCATGGACCCTCTTCACTGAACTGTAACAAAATGTATAGCACCACTAGTGACCTCTAGTAAATGGTATACAGTGTTATGATAGACCAGAGCTTATCTGTGTGTCTATCCTTCATGGTCCCTCTTCACTGGACTGTAACAAAATGTATAGCACTACTAGTGACCTCTAGTAAATGGTATACAGTGTTATGATAGACCAGAGCTTATCTGTGTGTCTATCCTTCATGGTCCCTCTTCGCTGGACTGTAACAAAATGTATAGCACTACTAGTGACCTCTAGTAAATGGTATAGAGTGTTATGATAGACCAGAGCTTATCTGTGTGTCTATCCTTCATCATGATCATGGTCCCTCTTCACTGGACTGTAACAAAATGTATAGCACCACTAGTGACCTCTAGTAAATGGTATACAGTGTCATGATAGACCAGAGCTTATCTGTGTGTCTATCCTTCATCATGAACATGGTCCCTCTTCACTGGGCTGTAACAAAATGTATAGCACCACTAGTGACGTCTAGTAAATGGTATACAGTGTTATGATAGACCAGAGCTTATCTGTGTGTCTATCCTTCAGCATGATCATGGTCCCTCTTCACTGGACTGTAAAAAAATGTATAGCACCACTAGTGACCTCTAGTAAATGGTATACAGTGTTATGATAGACCAGAGCTTATCTGTGTGCCTATCCTTCAGCATGATCATAGTCCCTCTTCACTGGACAGTAACAAAATGTATAGCACCACTAGTGACCTCTAGTAAATGGTATACAGTGTTATGATAGACCAGAGCTTATCTGTGTGTCTATCCTTCATGGTCCCTCTTCACTGGACTGTAACAAAATGTATAGCGCTACTAGTGACCTCTAGTAAATGGTATACAGTGTTATGATAGACCAGAGCTTATCTGTGTGTCTATCCTTCATAGTCCCTCTTCACTGGACTGTAACAAAATGTATAGCACTACTAGTGACCTCTAGTAAATGGTATACAGTGTTATGATAGACCAGAGTTTATCTGTGTGTCTATCCTTCATGGTCGCTCTTCACTGGGCTGTAACAAAATGTATAGCACCACTAGTGACCTCTAGTAAATGGTATACAGTGTTATGATAGACCAGAGCTTATCTGTGTGTCTATCCTTCAGCATGATCATAGTCCCTCTTCACTGGACTGTAACAAAATGTATAGCACCACTAGTGACCTCTAGTAAATGGTATACAGTGTTATGATAGACCAGAGCATATCTTTGTGTCTATCCTTCATGGTCCCTCTTCACTGGACTGTAACAAAATGTATAGCACTACTAGTGACCTCTAGTAAATGGTATACAGTGTTATGATAGACCAGAGCTTATCTGTGTGTCTATCCTTCATGGTCCCTCTTCACTGGACTGTAACAAAATGTATAGCACCACTAGTGACCTCTAGTAAATGGTATACAGTGTTATGATAGACCAGAGCTTATCTGTGTGTCTATCCTTCAGCATGATCATGGTCCCTCTTCACTGGACTGTAACAAAATGTATAGCACCACTAGTGACTTCTAGTAAATGGTATACAGTGTTATGATAGACCAGAGCATATCTGTGTGTCTATCCTTCATGGTCCCTCTTCACTGGACTGTAACAAAATGTATAGCACTACTAGTGACCTCTAGTAAATGGTATACAGTGTTATGATAGACCAGAGCTTATCTGTGTGTCTATCCTTCATGGTCCCTCTTCACTGGACTGTAACAAAATGTATAGCACCACTAGTGACCTCTAGTAAATGGTATACAGTGTTATGATAGACCAGAGCTTATCTGTGTGTCTATCCTTCAGCATGATCATGGTCCCTCTTCACTGGACTGTAACAAAATGTATAGCACCACTAGTGACCTCTAGTAAATGGTATACAGTGTTATGATAGACCAGAGCTTATCTGTGTGTCTATCCTTCATGGTCCCTCTTCAGTGGACTGTAACAAAATGTATAGCACCACTAGTGACCTCTAGTAAATGGTATACAGTGTTATGATAGACCAGAGCATATCTGTGTGTCTACCCTTCATGGTCCCTCTTCACTGGACTGTAACAAAATGTATAGCACTACTAGTGACCTCTAGTAAATGGTATACAGTGTTATGATAGACCAGAGCTTATCTGTGTGTCTATCCTTCATGGTCCCTCTTCACTGGACTGTAACAAAATGTATAGCACCACTAGTGACCTCTAGTAAATGGTATACAGTGTTATGATAGACCAGAGCTTATCTGTGTGTCTATCCTTCAGCATGATCATGGTCCCTCTTCACTGGACTGTAACAAAATGTATAGCACCACTAGTGACCTCTAGTAAATGGTATACAGTGTTATGATAGACCAGAGCTTATCTGTGTGTCTATCCTTCATGGTCCCTCTTCACTGGACTCTAACAAAATGTATAGCACTACTAGTGACCTCTAGTAAATGGTATAGTGTTAAGATAGACCAGAGCTTATCTGTGTGTCTATCCTTCATCATGATCATGGTCCCTCTTCACTGGACTGTAACAAAATGTATAGCACTACTAGTGACCTCTAGTAAATGGTTTGGAGTGTTATGATAGACCAGAGCTTATCTGTGTGTCTATCCTTCATCGTGATCATGGTCCCTCTTCACTGGGCTGTAACAAAATGTATAGCACCACTAGTGACGTCTAGTAAATGGTATACAGTGTTATGATAGACCAGAGCTTATCTGTGTGTCTATCCTTCATCATGATCATGGACCCTCTTCACTGGACTGTAACAAAATGTATAGCACCACTAGTGACCTCTAGTAAAAGGTATACAGTGTTATGATAGACCAGAGCTTATCTGTGTGTCTATCCTTCATCATGATCATGGTCCCTCTTCACTGGACTGTAACAAAATGTATAGCACCACTAGTGACCTCTAGTAAATGGTATACAGTGTTATGATAGACCAGAGCTTACTGTGTGTCTATCCTTCAGCATGATCATGGTCCCTCTTCACTGGACTGTAACAAAATGTATAGCACCACTAGTGACGTCTAGTAAATGGTATACAGTGTTATGATAGACCAGAGCTTATCTGTGTGTCTATCTTTCATCATGATCATGGTCCCTCTTCACTGGACTGTAACAAAATGTATAGCACCACTAGTGACCTCTAGTAAAAGGTATACAGTGTTATGATAGACCAGAGCTTATCTGTGTGTCTATCCTTCATCATGATCATGGTCCCTCTTCACTGGACTGTAACAAAATGTATAGCACCACTAGTGACCTCTAGTAAATGGTATACAGTGTTATGATAGACCAGAGCTTATCTGTGTGTCTATCCTTCATCATGATCATGGTCCCTCTTCACTGGACTGTAACAAAATGTATAGCACCACTAGTGACCTCTAGTAAATGGTATACAGTGTTATGATAGACCAGAGCTTATCTGTGTGTCTATCCTTCATGGTCCCTCTTCACTGGACTGTAACAAAATGTATAGCATCGCTAGTGACCTCTAGTAAATGGTATACAGTGTTATGATAGACCAGAGCTTATCTGTGTGTCTATCCTTCATCGTGATCATGGTCCCTCTTCACTGGACTGTAACAAAATGTATAGCACCACTAGTGACCTCTAGTAAATGGTATACAGTGTTATGATAGACCAGAGCTTATCTGTGTGTCTATCCTTCATCATGATCATGGTCCCTCTTCACTGGGCTGTAACAAAATGTATAGCACCATAGTGACGTCTAGTAAATGGTATACAGTGTTATGATAGACGAGAGCTTATCTGTGTGTCTATCCTTCATCATGATCATGGACCCTCTTCACTGGACTGTAACAAAATGTATAGCACCACTAGTGACCTCTAGTAAATGGTATACAGTGTTATGATAGACCAGAGGTTATCTGTGTGTCTATCCTTCATGGTCCCTCTTCACTGGACTGTAACAAAATGTATAGCATCGCTAGTGACCTCTAGTAAATGGTATACAGTGTTATGATAGACCAGAGCTTATCTGTGTGTCTATCGTTCAGCATGATCATAGTCCCTCTTCACCGGACTGTAACAAAATGTATAGCACCACTAGTGACCGCTAGTAAATGGTATACAGTGTTATGATAGACCAGAGCTTATCTGTGTGTCTATCCTTCATGGTCCCTCTTCACTGGACTGTAACAAAATGTATAGCGCTACTAGTGACCTCTAGTAAATGGTATACAGTGTTATGATAGATGAGAGCTTATCTGTGTGTCCATCCTTCATCATGATCATGGTCCCTCTTCACTGGACTGTAACAAAATGTATAGCACCACTAGTGACCTCTAGTAAATGGTATACAGTGTTATGATAGACCAGAGCTTATCTGTGTGTCTATCCTTCATGGCCCCTCTTCACTGGACTGTAACAAAATGTATAGCACCACTAGTGACCTCTAGTAAATGGTATACAGTGTTATGATAGACCAGAGCTTATCTGTGTGTCTATCCTTCATGGTCCCTCTTCACTGGACTGTAACAAAATGTATAGCACCACTAGTGACCTCTAGTAAATGGTATACAGTGTTATGATAGACCAGAGCTTATCTGTGTGTCTATCCTTCATCATGATCATGGTCCCTCTTCACTGGGCTGTAACAAAATGTATAGCACCACTAGTGACGTCTAGTAAATGGTATACAGTGTTATGATAGACCAGAGCTTATCTGTGTGTCTATCCTTCATGGTCCCTCTTCACTGGACTGTAAGAAAATGTATAGCACCACTAGTGACCTCTAGTAAATGGTATACAGTGTTATGATAGACCTGAGCTTATCTGTGTGTCTATCCTTCATCATGATCATGGTCCCTCTTCACTGGACTGTAACAAAATGTATAGCACCACTAGTGACCTCTAGTAAATGGTATACAGTGTTATGATAGACCAGAGCTTATCTGTGTGTCTATCCTTCAGCATGATCATGGTCCCTCTTCACTGGACTGTAACAAAATGTATAGCACCACTAGTGACCTCTAGTACATGGTATACAGTGTTATGATAGACCAGAGCTTATCTGTGTGTCTATCCTTCACGGTTCCTCTTCACTGGACTGTAACAAAATGTATAGCACTACTAGTGACCTCTAGTAAATGGTATAGTGTTATGATAGACCAGAGCTTATCTGTGTGTCTATCCTTCATCATGATCATGGTCCCTCTTCACTGGACTGTAACAAAATGTATAGCACCACTAGTGACCTCTAGTAAATGGTAGACAGTGTTATGATAGACCAGAGCTTATCTGTGTGTCTATCCTTCATCATGATCATGGTCCCTCTTCACTGGGCTGTAACAAAATGTATAGCACCACTAGTGACCTCTAGTAAATGGTATACAGTGTTATGATAGACGAGAGCTTATCTGTATGTCTATCCTTCATCATGATCATGGACCCTCTTCACTGAACTGTAACAAAATGTATAGCACCACTAGTGACCTCTAGTAAATGGTATACAGTGTTATGATAGACCAGAGCTTATCTGTGTGTCTATCCTTCATGGTCCCTCTTCACTGGACTGTAACAAAATGTATAGCACTACTAGTGACCTCTAGTAAATGGTATACAGTGTTATGATAGACCAGAGCTTATCTGTGTGTCTATCCTTCATGGTCCCTCTTCACTGGACTGTAACAAAATGTATAGCACTACTAGTGACCTCTAGTAAATGGTATAGAGTGTTATGATAGACCAGAGCTTATCTGTGTGTCTATCCTTCATCATGATCATGGTCCCTCTTCACTGGACTGTAACAAAATGTATAGCACCACTAGTGACCTCTAGTAAATGGTATACAGTGTTATGATAGACCAGAGCTTATCTGTGTGTCTATCCTTCATCATGAACATGGTCCCTCTTCACTGGGCTGTAACAAAATGTATAGCACCACTAGTGACGTCTAGTAAATGGTATACAGTGTTATGATAGACCAGAGCTTATCTGTGTGTCTATCCTTCAGCATGATCATGGTCCCTCTTCACTGGACTGTAAAAAAATGTATAGCACCACTAGTGACCTCTAGTAAATGGTATACAGTGTTATGATAGACCAGAGCTTATCTGTGTGCCTATCCTTCAGCATGATCATAGTCCCTCTTCACTGGACAGTAACAAAATGTATAGCACCACTAGTGACCTCTAGTAAATGGTATACAGTGTTATGATAGACCAGAGCTTATCTGTGTGTCTATCCTTCATGGTCCCTCTTCACTGGACTGTAACAAAATGTATAGCGCTACTAGTGACCTCTAGTAAATGGTATACAGTGTTATGATAGACCAGAGCTTATCTGTGTGTCTATCCTTCATAGTCCCTCTTCACTGGACTGTAACAAAATGTATAGCACTACTAGTGACCTCTAGTAAATGGTATACAGTGTTATGATAGACCAGAGTTTATCTGTGTGTCTATCCTTCATGGTCGCTCTTCACTAGGCTGTAACAAAATGTATAGCACCACTAGTGACCTCTAGTAAATGGTATACAGTGTTATGATAGACCAGAGCTTATCTGTGTGTCTATCCTTCAGCATGATCATAGTCCCTCTTCACTGGACTGTAACAAAATGTATAGCACCACTAGTGACCTCTAGTAAATGGTATACAGTGTTATGATAGACCAGAGCATATCTGTGTGTCTATCCTTCATGGTCCCTCTTCACTGGACTGTAACAAAATGTATAGCACTACTAGTGACCTCTAGTAAATGGTATACAGTGTTATGATAGACCAGAGCTTATCTGTGTGTCTATCCTTCATGGTCCCTCTTCACTGGACTGTAACAAAATGTATAGCACCACTAGTGACCTCTAGTAAATGGTATACAGTGTTATGATAGACCAGAGCTTATCTGTGTGTCTATCCTTCAGCATGATCATGGTCCCTCTTCACTGGACTGTAACAAAATGTATAGCACCACTAGTGACTTCTAGTAAATGGTATACAGTGTTATGATAGACCAGAGCATATCTGTGTGTCTATCCTTCATGGTCCCTCTTCACTGGACTGTAACAAAATGTATAGCACTACTAGTGACCTCTAGTAAATGGTATACAGTGTTATGATAGACCAGAGCTTATCTGTGTGTCTATCCTTCATGGTCCCTCTTCACTGGACTGTAACAAAATGTATAGCACCACTAGTGACCTCTAGTAAATGGTATACAGTGTTATGATAGACCAGAGCTTATCTGTGTGTCTATCCTTCAGCATGATCATGGTCCCTCTTCACTGGACTGTAACAAAATGTATAGCACCACTAGTGACCTCTAGTAAATGGTATACAGTGTTATGATAGACCAGAGCTTATCTGTGTGTCTATCCTTCATGGTCCCTCTTCAGTGGACTGTAACAAAATGTATAGCACCACTAGTGACCTCTAGTAAATGGTATACAGTGTTATGATAGACCAGAGCATATCTGTGTGTCTACCCTTCATGGTCCCTCTTCACTGGACTGTAACAAAATGTATAGCACTACTATTGATCTCTAGTAAATGGTATACAGTGTTATGATAGACCAGAGCTTATCTGTGTGTCTATCCTTCATGGTCCCTCTTCACTGGACTGTAACAAAATGTATAGCACCACTAGTGACCTCTAGTAAATGGTATACAGTGTTATGATAGACCAGAGCTTATCTGTGTGTCTATCCTTCAGCATGATCATGGTCCCTCTTCACTGGACTGTAACAAAATGTATAGCACCACTAGTGACCTCTAGTAAATGGTATACAGTGTTATGATAGACCAGAGCTTATCTGTGTGTCTATCCTTCATGGTCCCTCTTCACTGGACTGGAACAAAATGTATAGCACTACTAGTGACCTCTAGTAAATGGTATAGTGTTAAGATAGACCAGAGCTTATCTGTGTGTCTATCCTTCATCATGATCATGGTCCCTCTTCACTGGACTGTAACAAAATGTATAGCACTACTAGTGACCTCTAGTAAATGGTTTGGAGTGTTATGATAGACCAGAGCTTATCTGTGTGTCTATCCTTCATCGTGATCATGGTCCCTCTTCACTGGGCTGTAACAAAATGTATAGCACCACTAGTGACGTCTAGTAAATGGTATACAGTGTTATGATAGACCAGAGCTTATCTGTGTGTCTATCCTTCATCATGATCATGGACCCTCTTCACTGGACTGTAACAAAATGTATAGCACCACTAGTGACCTCTAGTAAAAGGTATACAGTGTTATGATAGACCAGAGCTTATCTGTGTGTCTATCCTTCATCATGATCATGGTCCCTCTTCACTGGACTGTAACAAAATGTATAGCACCACTAGTGACCTCTAGTAAATGGTATACAGTGTTATGATAGACCAGAGCTTACTGTGTGTCTATCCTTCAGCATGATCATGGTCCCTCTTCACTGGACTGTAACAAAATGTATAGCACCACTAGTGACGTCTAGTAAATGGTATACAGTGTTATGATAGACCAGAGCTTATCTGTGTGTCTATCTTTCATCATGATCATGGTCCCTCTTCACTGGACTGTAACAAAATGTATAGCACCACTAGTGACCTCTAGTAAAAGGTATACAGTGTTATGATAGACCAGAGCTTATCTGTGTGTCTATCCTTCATCATGATCATGGTCCCTCTTCACTGGACTGTAACAAAATGTATAGCACCACTAGTGACCTCTAGTAAATGGTATACAGTGTTATGATAGACCAGAGCTTATCTGTGTGTCTATCCTTCATCATGATCATGGTCCCTCTTCACTG
The DNA here is from genome assembly GCA_030765045.1 of Tenodera sinensis. NCBI lineage: Eukaryota > Metazoa > Arthropoda > Insecta > Mantodea > Mantidae > Tenodera > Tenodera sinensis. Next base: position 2,384,234 of record CM060967.1, on the reverse strand, counting down.
GACTGTAACAAAATGTATAGCACCACTAGTGACCTCTAGTAAATGGTATACAGTGTTATGATAGACCAGAGCTTATCTGTGTGTCTATCCTTCATGGTCCCTCTTCACTGGACTGTAACAAAATGTATAGCATCGCTAGTGACCTCTAGTAAATGGTATACAGTGTTATGATAGACCAGAGCTTATCTGTGTGTCTATCCTTCATCGTGATCATGGTCCCTCTTCACTGGACTGTAACAAAATGTATAGCACCACTAGTGACCTCTAGTAAATGGTATACAGTGTTATGATAGACCAGAGCTTATCTGTGTGTCTATCCTTCATCATGATCATGGTCCCTCTTCACTGGGCTGTAACAAAATGTATAGCACCATAGTGACGTCTAGTAAATGGTATACAGTGTTATGATAGACGAGAGCTTATCTGTGTGTCTATCCTTCATCATGATCATGGACCCTCTTCACTGGACTGTAACAAAATGTATAGCACCACTAGTGACCTCTAGTAAATGGTATACAGTGTTATGATAGACCAGAGGTTATCTGTGTGTCTATCCTTCATGGTCCCTCTTCACTGGACTGTAACAAAATGTATAGCATCGCTAGTGACCTCTAGTAAATGGTATACAGTGTTATGATAGACCAGAGCTTATCTGTGTGTCTATCGTTCAGCATGATCATAGTCCCTCTTCACCGGACTGTAACAAAATGTATAGCACCACTAGTGACCGCTAGTAAATGGTATACAGTGTTATGATAGACCAGAGCTTATCTGTGTGTCTATCCTTCATGGTCCCTCTTCACTGGACTGTAACAAAATGTATAGCGCTACTAGTGACCTCTAGTAAATGGTATACAGTGTTATGATAGCCGAGAGCTTATCTGTGTGTCCATCCTTCATCATGATCATGGTCCCTCTTCACTGGACTGTAACAAAATGTATAGCACCACTAGTGACCTCTAGTAAATGGTATACAGTGTTATGATAGACCAGAGCTTATCTGTGTGTCTATCCTTCATGGCCCCTCTTCACTGGACTGTAACAAAATGTATAGCACCACTAGTGACCTCTAGTAAATGGTATACAGTGTTATGATAGACCAGAGCTTATCTGTGTGTCTAACCTTCATGGTCCCTCTTCACTGGACTGTAACAAAATGTATAGCACCACTAGTGACCTCTAGTAAATGGTATACAGTGTTATGATAGACCAGAGCTTATCTGTGTGTCTATCCTTCATCATGATCATGGTCCCCTTCACTGGACTGTAACAAAATGTATAGCAGCACTAGTGACCTCTAGTAAATGGTATACAGTGTTATGATAGACCAGAGCTTATCTGTGTGTCTATCCTTCATCATGATCATGGACCCTCTTCACTGGACTGTAACAAAATGTATAGCACCACTAGTGACCTCTAGTAAATGGTATACAGTGTTATGATAGACCAGAGCTTATCTGTGTGTCTATCCTTCATGGTCCCTCTTCACTGGACTGTAACAAAATGTATAGCACCACTAGTAACCTCTAGTAAATGGTATACAGTGTTATCATAGACCAGAGCTTATCTGTGTGTCTATCCTTCATGGTCCCTCTTCACTGGACTGTAACAAAATGTATTCAGTTGCTTTTCTATCTTTTTAGCTGCCGTTCAAAATTTTATCACAGATACACAGTTACGTCATTTCACGATATTACAACTCACAAATGTTTTCATCTGAATCTTTAGTTGTCATTCTTCATTTTCTGTGTATCTTATACACTAACTCGGACGATACAATCACTCAACACTCGTTAAAACGTATTTACTTCCATGGGACGCATGTTTCACAACTGTCTCGCACTCGCTGACACATTGACCAATTCAAAAACTGAGTGACTTCACGCGCTCCGGCGATGACGTAGCTAGATCTTTCTGGAACAAGTCGGGCGCCGTAAATTTCTGAAATAACCTGGAAAGCTCTTTTTTAGCGTGTTGCGCTCATTGTTGTCACGTGTTTTCTGGAGCCGCGCCTGGTATGTAGTCTCAAGTAGCTTAGCGCTGACTGTCCTTTGGTGTGCGTCGCGCCCTACCTCACAATACATTAATTATTAAAACAACATTTGTTTAGAAAACATTTGTCAAATTGAAATGCAGATATATTTCGATTTTAATGTGTAATAAATTATTTTTCAATGATTTATGGGATACAGTTGGTGAACCTGACGTAACAAAAATTGAGCTACCGTTAATTTGTACAAAACAAAAGAATGACCAGATGAAAATTTATATATATGTCATAATTAAAACACCTCAGTGTATGAAATAGTAATAGAAAGACAAATTTTAGATAAGTAGATATCAGTTAGGCACGGGGTGCACTCAGCCTGGGGCCAATTGAGGAGCTACTTGATGGAGAAGTGGCGACCCCAGGCGCTGACCAAGTCCCACCCTCAAGTACTGCACCGCACCAATGATGCCTGTAGTGGGAAGAGGTGGGGGACGCAGCGGATGTGCGGCAAGCCTTGGCCTATTGCGCTGTAGTTTATTTTTATTAGATATCGGTTGGAATACTTGTGTTGCGCTTATATCAGTTTCTCTATTTGCTCTTCTAAAACCTTTTCCCATAATAGTATATTATTCAATGAGATTAGAATGTTGGTAAATAAAATTCTAGTTTCATAATTTTAATACGAGCACCTTAATTGTCATGAAAGTCAATTTTCACACAACTATTTATTTGTGTAACTGATAGTGTTCTCGACCTTGAAGTAGTAAGTCAGCAACAATACAAAATGAGGTTATGTTTGTATTTTCTACAATACGTGAGTGAGACCAATGACCGGTACAGTTCGGCTGGGTCGGCCGGGCCTATATCACCCGTGAGTTGAAGTCAGCCCTGTAAAATTTACAGCACTGGAGCTGCTGAGGGTTTGTGTTTTTACAAAACGGTTCTTGTCTTTGATTTCCCTAGCCTCTCTCCCGAGGGAGCACCCTCCCCTCTCCTCTGCTCTCCCCATCACCGCCCATGATTAATGTACAGCATCCAGAGAGTCGCGGCTTCGAGGCAAACTCTGACACTTCCATTTGTAAGGAAGCTATGTAGCTGTCAGCAACCGGCTCTTATTACGTCACTCTCTCAACCCCAAGATAAACAAACAACTGTCTACTACAGTCCTCGCTTTCATCCTATACCTATACAATTACACAAAAATCTCATGTGTTGCACTCACATGACTTTCTCTACCCTTGTACTAACCATTCTTACAAACTCTTATTCCTGTATCTTCTTCATGTTAGTTGAGATAAACATTTGTACAAATTATCTTATTGCTTATTTCCTTGTAGGTACAAGGGGAATATTAGAATACAGTAGGCTCTGTGCGATAGTCAAATGTCTTAAAGCTTCGAGATTCCGTTCTCTCTGCACGCTTAACATATAAAAAAATGAACAACGATGTTCCATTTCATGAAAGTTTTAAGTTTTCGGAAACTCACACACATAACAAGGAATATCTCCGAAATGGTTCACCCTACAAGAAATTTTATTTGGACATAAATTGTGTATTTTAGCAAGATCTGCATTTTTTGTATAGTATGATTTGGTCTATCTAACGGTTTACCAGTTATGCAAAAGTCGTCCAGAGTAAATACGACTACAGGGGCAATAGCCAGAAAATTTAAGATATACATTTCATTTTCCATCAAAATATCTCAAACATATGACATTTTAATCTAAATTGTTAGTGCCATTTTCAAAAAAATCAGAATTTTCGAAAAATTGTCCATGTAAAGGGTAGTTTAAGGTGGTGCTATTTTCTTCAAAATCTTCATGTCGCATCCTTGAAAGACATTAATCTTAAATACCAACTTAGGTTTTTAACCGACTTTTCGTTTTTGAGTTATGCTATCCACACACACACGGACAGACACACACACGGACCTTTTTCTAAAAATGCTTTTTTTATGCTTTTTTTTTTTTTTTTTTTTTATTCAGGGGGACTCAAAACATATATTTCTGGTGAAATCTCGATATCAATTTTTTGGGTGGAATACAATACTTCCCCTACTTACCAGTAGAGAAAGTAAAAACGTGATAAATCAATTTCTCAGCACGTGTTTTCGGTGGGGTTCAATAAGAGTGAATGTCGATTCAAGGTCGTAGGTCAAGCACGATACTTAAGTCCAAGGACATGAACATAAGTTTCATAAGGCATCATTATGACCAGAAACGAAGTTTGCAAATTGTAGGATACAGAATGTGTCTTTTAATAACGCAAATAACATGTTTTGTTTTGAAAATCTTTGCCAATAAGCGTTTGTAAAGGGGATTTATTAGAATTTAATTCAAAGAATGGAAACATTGAACTAGAGTTAACATACATTCGTGTTATTGAATCAAATCAGTACCAAAATGAAATTGTAAATCGAAATACAAATCTGTATCGAAAGGAAATACATTTCTTTATTGATTTCTAACATGAAATGAACGCATTTCAATATAGGAGTCAAAAAATATATTTTCAATTTTTACTTAAAATATGAATTTTGTGCTGATTTCTTTCTATCTTTCTTTCTTTCTATGTTTCCTTCTTTCCTTCCTTCCTTCTGCCTTTCTCTATCTCTCTTTCTTTCTTTCTTTCTTTCTTTCTTTTTGCAGTAATATTTTGTATATCTCTTACAGCTTATCAGTTATACAAAAGTCATTGAGCATGAACAGAAATTCAGAGAATATTCACAGAACATTCAAGGTCTGCATTTTATTTTAATGCAAATATTTTAAACATATAGTAATTTATTCAAAATTGTTAAAGCCATTTTTGAGAAATTCAAAATTTTTGGAATTTTTTGATTAAATGTAATTTTGTTTGGAAGACTTTCATGAACATCTTCGTGTTGCATCCTTGGAACATACTGCAGTTTTGGTTTTGACGGAGTCAAAAAAAGTAAATAAAAAGAAGAAGATGATGATGATGAAGAGGAAGAACACAAGGTGTAGTATCGTGAAGAATTGTTGGATGTATGTAAGCGTAGAGACAGAGAGAGAGATAGACCGCGGGCCCCTAGTTGTGCACCATAGCTACGTCTTTTGTTCCCGTCACACATGGCGCTGTGCTAGCAGGGGGTGGATATGTGTCATCTGTCGACTTGATACCCCACTGAGAGGTGCATTAGCTGCCCTAAATAGTGGCCTAGTGGTTAACTGCGACTTTACATTACCATACTGCCATTTATCTACTTTCTCCATGTCCCAACTAGCGACATTCTCCAAACTTTTCATTACCCAAAGGCCTTTAAATTTGTAAAAACAACCACAAATATTTTGTAATTTCAACCTTCAAAATGTAAATTATATATTTAAATTTTATTTAGCTATTATTATTATTATTATTATTATTATTATTATTATTATTATTATTATTATTATTATTATTATTATTATTATTATTATTATTATTATTATTATTATTATTATTATTATTATTATTATTATTATTATTATTATTAATCATCATTATCATCATCAGTCCCATCTTTTCTTTTAGCCATGTTATTATTGCTGAAAAATTACTATTGGCAATGGCAGGTTACGTGTAATTTCACGAAAATGTCTTGTTCTTGAAGCCGCTTTCAGAAGGGCTTTTCTTATATTTGATTTGACTTTGTTGACTTGCGGACATTTTCCACGCACTAATTCACAGACTATGAAGGGCATGCGCTATGAGCACCTCTTTAGTGTAAATGATTTAATTGCGTTCCCCATTTCACCATATGTATATTTGTCTGCATCTGTTACCAAAAGTAAAACATTTGAATGTGACCGCAAAAGAAACATGGTTTGATCAAATACCAGCTTGCATATACATGCATAGATGGTTAAACGCCTCAATTACTTCCGCCCTTAGAAGCTATTAAAGATTACTGTGTATTTGTACAAAACATTTGAAGCACAATAAAGCGAGAAACAAGCAATTGGACTGGGTTTTGTAACTCTGTAACATCGGTGTCAGGAGTGGCATTGTTATTCCTTCTCAGTATTTCCACAGAGGAAAGGTTAGTCTTAAAAATAAGATGCGAGTATAAAATTGCTTTCACAAGAGAAGATCGAAATAGATATAATAGTGGTTTTTCATTTGCCTCATTATTTAAATTCATATTAAATATATGAAATAGTCCACATAAATATAATTCGACAGTCTGACTCACTCTCACTCTACTTGAGAATTTATCAGTTAGATCACACGTATTATCATATTACTTGTGATAATAGAAGGAGCTAGACTAGGTCACTATTATACAGGACAAGCAGCTATATATGAAATAGTCCATATAAATATAATTCGACAGTCTCACTCACTCTCACTCTACTTGAGAATTTATCAGTTAGATCACACGTATTATCATATTACTTGTGATAATAGAAGGAGCTAGACTAGGTCACTATTATACAGGACAAGCAGCTATATATGAAATAGTCCATATAAATATAATTCGACAGTCTGACTCACTCTCACTCTACTTGAGAATTTATCAGTTAGATCACACGTATTATCATATTACTTGTGATAATAGAAGGAGCTAGACTGGGTCACTATTATACAGGACAAGCAGCTATATATGAAATAGTCCATATAAATATAATTCGACAGTCTGACTCACTCTCACTCTACTTGAGAATTTATCAGTTAGATCACACGTATTATCATATTACTTGTGATAATAGAAGGAGCTAGACTAGGTCACTATTATACAGGACAAGCAGCTATATATGAAATAGTCCATATAAATATAATTCGACAGTCTGACTCACTCTCACTCTACTTGAGAATTTATCAGTTAGATCACACGTATTATCATATTACTTGTGATAATAGAAGGAGCTAGACTAGGTCACTATTATACAGGACAAGCAGCTATATATGAAATAGTCCATATAAATATAATTCGACAGTCTGACTCACTCTCACTCTACTTGAGAATTTATCAGTTAGATCACACGTATTATCATATTACTTGTGATAATAGAAGGAGCTAGACTAGGTCACTATTATACAGGACAAGCAGCTATATATGAAATAGTCCATATAAATATAATTCGACAGTCTGACTCACTCTCACTCTACTTGAGAATTTATCAGTTAGATCACACGTATTATCATATTACTTGTGATAATAGAAGGAGCTAGACTAGGTCACTATTACACAGGACAAGCAGCTATATATGAAATAGTCCATATAAATATAATTCGACAGTCTGACTCACTCTCACTCTACTTGAGAATTTATCAGTTAGATCACACGTATTATCATATTACTTGTGATAATAGAAGGAGCTAGACTAGGTCACTATTATACAGGACAAGCAGCTATATATGAAATAGTCCATATAAATATAATTCGACAGTCTGACTCACTCTCACTCTACTTGAGAATTTATCAGTTAGATCACACGTATTATCATATTACTTGTGATAATAGAAGGAGCTAGACTAGGTCACTATTATACAGGACAAGCAGCTATATATGAAATAGTCCATATAAATATAATTCGACAGTCTGACTCACTCTCACTCTACTTGAGAATTTATCAGTTAGATCACACGTATTATCATATTACTTGTGATAATAGAAGGAGCTAGACTAGGTCACTATTATACAGGACAAGCAGCTATATATGAAATAGTCCATATAAATATAATTCGACAGTCTGACTCACTCTCACTCTACTTGAGAATTTATCAGTTAGATCACACGTATTATCATATTACTTGTGATAATAGAAGGAGCTAGACTGGGTCACTATTATACAGGACAAGCAGCTATATATGAAATAGTCCATATAAATATAATTCGACAGTCTGACTCACTCTCACTCTACTTGAGAATTTATCAGTTAGATCACACGTATTATCATATTACTTGTGATAATAGAAGGAGCTAGACTAGGTCACTATTATACAGGACAAGCAGCTATATATGAAATAGTCCATATAAATATAATTCGACAGTCTGACTCACTCTCACTCTACTTGAGAATTTATCAGTTAGATCACACGTATTATCATATTACTTGTGATAATAGAAGGAGCTAGACTAGGTCACTATTACACAGGACAAGCAGCTATATATGAAATAGTCCATATAAATATAATTCGACAGTCTGACTCACTCTCACTCTACTTGAGAATTTATCAGTTAGATCACACGTATTATCATATTACTTGTGATAATAGAAGGAGCTAGACTAGGTCACTATTATACAGGACAAGCAGCTATATATGAAATAGTCCATATAAATATAATTCGACAGTCTGACTCACTCTCACTCTACTTGAGAATTTATCAGTTAGATCACACGTATTATCATATTACTTGTGATAATAGAAGGAGCTAGACTAGGTCACTATTATACAGGACAAGCAGCTATATATGAAATAGTCCATATAAATATAATTCGACAGTCTGACTCACTCTCACTCTACTTGAGAATTTATCAGTTAGATCACACGTATTATCATATTACTTGTGATAATAGAAGGAGCTAGACTAGGTCACTATTATACAGGACAAGCAGCTATATATGAAATAGTCCATATAAATATAATTCGACAGTCTGACTCACTCTCACTCTACTTGAGAATTTATCAGTTAGATCACACGTATTATCATATTACTTGTGATAATAGAAGGAGCTAGACTAGGTCACTATTATACAGGACAAGCAGCTATATATGAAATAGTCCATATAAATATAATTCGACAGTCTGACTCACTCTCACTCTACTTGAGAATTTATCAGTTAGATCACACGTATTATCATATTACTTGTGATAATAGAAGGAGCTAGACTAGGTCACTATTATACAGGACAAGCAGCTATATATGAAATAGTCCATATAAATATAATTCGACAGTCTGACTCACTCTCACTCTACTTGAGAATTTATCAGTTAGATCACACGTATTATCATATTACTTGTGATAATAGAAGGAGCTAGGCTAGGTCACTATTATGCAGGACAAGCAGCTATATATGAAATAGTCCATATAAATATAATTCGACAGTCTGACTCACTCTCACTCTACTTGAGAATTTATCAGTTAGATCACACGTATTATCATATTACTTGTGATAATAGAAGGAGCTAGACTAGGTCACTATTATACAGGACAAGCAGCTATATATGAAATAGTCCATATAAATATAATTCGACAGTCTGACTCACTCTCACTCTACTTGAGAATTTATCAGTTAGATCACACGTATTATCATATTACTTGTGATAATAGAAGGAGCTAGACTAGGTCACTATTATACAGGACAAGCAGCTATATATGAAATAGTCCATATAAATATAATTCGACAGTCTGACTCACTGTGCTGTTACACGTATTGGTAAAAAGAGAAGTGGGTTGTTGTTATTTCTGTGCACTTATGTGTTGATCACGGCCAACTGTATCTGTGCTAAATGCCTATTGTAGGCAACATGCCGTAAACGGAGTTAAGTGCCCATAACACCAACACACTAAAGATGATAAACTTACCTTCTATAGTAATAATATTTTACTGTAACGCAACAGGTAGGTGTTGTCACGTGAACTCAACGTATTTGTATTTTTACTAAATGTTTGTTTCCCTTGATTGTTTCTGTGCAAGGAGTCACATGTTAGGGGCAAGTTACGAGTATATCTACAACATCTGCTAGTGAAGCGATTTGTCAGGACACACAGGTGAGGGGGTTTGCACTATCAACTTCTTCCCCATCATTCGTACACAAACACACACCATTAATATAACAAAAATCTGATGTGTTGCACTCACATGAATTTCTGTACTCTTGTTCTAACCATTCTTACAAACTCTTATTCCTATATCTTCTTCGTGTTAGTTGAGATAAACATTTGTACAAATTATCTTATTGCTTATTTCCTTGTAGGTACAAGGGGAATATTAGAATACAGTAGGCTTTGAGCGATAGTCAAATGTTTTAAAGTTTTGAGATTCCGTTCTTTTTGCGCCCTTAACATACAAAAAATTAACAACAAAGTTTCATTTCACGAAAGTTTTAAGTTTTCCGAAACTCGCACACATAACAATGAATATCTCCGAAATGGTTCATCCTACGGGAAAACTTATTCAGACATCAATTGTGTATTTTAGCAAGATATATATTTTTGTACAGTATGATTTGGTCTATTTCTAACGGTTTACCAGTTATACAAAAGTCGTCCAGAGTAAATACGACCACATGGGCTATAGCCAGAAAATTCAAGTTATACATTTCATTTGGTATAAAAATATCTTAAACATATGACATTTTAATCAAAATCGTTAGAGCCATTTTCAAGAAAATCAAAATTTTCAAAGAATGTTCCATGTAAAGGATAGCGTAGGGTGGGGTTATTTTCTTCAAAATCTTCGTGTTGCATCCTTGAAAGACATTAAACTCAAATACCAACTTTGGTTTTTAACCGACTTTTCGTTTTGAGTTATGCTGTCCACAGACTGACACACACACACACACACACACACACACGGACGTTTTACTAATTTTTTTTTTTTCAGGGGGTCTTAAAACATATATTTGCGTTGAAATCTTAAGTTCTGTGTCTTTCAAGGATGGTACACGAAGATTTTGAAAAAAATAACCCCACCCTAAACTACCCTTTACATGGAAAATTTTTTGAAAATTTTGATTTTATTGAAAATGGCTGTAACGATTTTGAATAAAATGTTTTATGCTTGACATATTTTTATGACAAATGAAATGTATTTCTTGAATTTTCTGGCTATAGCCCCTGTAGTCGCATTTACTCTGGACCACTTTTGCATAGCTGGTAAATCGTTAGAGATAGACAAAATCATACTATACAAAAAAGGTAGATCTTGCTAAAGTACACAATTTATGTGCAAATAAATTTTCTTGTAGGGTGAGCCATTTCGGAGATATTCCTTGCTGTGTGTGTGAGTTTCGGAAAACAGAACTTTCGTGAAATGGATGATCGTTGTTCATTTTTTATGTGTTAAATGTACAAAGAGAACGGAATCTCAAAGCTTTAAAACATTTGACTATCGCACAAAGTCTACTGTATTCTAATACTCCCCTTGTACCTACAAGGAAATAAGCAATAAGATAATTTGTACAAATGTTTATCTCAACTAACATGAAGAAGATACAGGAATAAGAGTTTGTAAGAATGGTTAGTACAAGAGTAGAGAAAACAATTTGGTATTTAGGGTGTTGTAAAACATATTATACGTAGTTGACAAAGTAAAAGAAGTCTCTAAAAATATAAATTAGGGGATAAAGAACCGTAAATAATGAACTTAATTCTGAAAGATGAGAAGTAAGATGACCATGGCATGGAAGCGATGAGTGCAGATTGGATGGTGTAGTGTTGGCTGTGGCCTAGGTAAGAACCGCTTTGTTGCTGGCGACAACACTACAGCAGGTTAAAACGCTGACACGGAGAGACAAAAAAACCTTTATCAGGAGCCTTGTGTTCTTTCAGAAACATTAAACACAAAAAGGGGCAGTTTTTCAGCCCCAAATTAAAGAGCCCAGTGTTGTTGTTGAAGCAGCCACAGTGAAACGGAAAATATCGACACTTAGGGGCGCATTGCCTGGTCCCTCCGAGGGCACTTAACATAATTAGCATCTGTTAAATCCTCACCAAGGGTGCACCGCCCCATCTTGCTTCCTTCTTGACTAACCCGCTTCATACTAAACATTACATCCCCTCTCTCCCTCTCTCTCTCACACTCTTCTCTTAATGTATTAATTTCTATCTTTTATATTCAAATATAACAATTTATCACTCACATGACTTTCTCTACTCACTTTTGCACAAACCATTCTTACAAACACTTATTCCTCCATCTAATGCAAGTTAATCCAGTTGTACAAATTATCTTGTTGCTAATTTTCTTGTAGGTACAAGGGGAATATGGAAATATAACAGACATTAAGGGATAGTCAAATGTTTTAAAGCTTTAAAGTTCCGTACGGCCAAGAGATAAAAAGGAAAATAACGACCTTCCATCTGAGAAAAGCATAAGAATTCCAAAACTCACGCAAAAAAGGGAATAACTCCAAAATGGCTCAGTTTACAAAAAAAAAAAAAAAAAAAAATTCATTTGGACATAAATTGTGTATTTTAACAAGATGTACATTTTTTTTGTGCACTAAGATTTTGTCTATCTCTTTTGGTTTACTAAAGTCATGAATAGTAAACAGGACTATATGGGCTAGAGCCAGAAAATTCAAAATATACATTTCGTTTGTCATAAAAATATTTTAAATATATGACGTTTTAATCAAAATCGTTAGAGCCATTTTCAAGAAAATCGAAATTTTCGAAACTTTTTCAATGTAAAGGGTAGTTTACGGTGAAGCAATTTTCTTCAAAATCTTCTTGTCGCATCCTTGATACACATTAAACATAAATATCAACTTTGGTTTTTAACCCACGTTTCGTTTTTGAGTTATGTTGTTTACAGACAGACACACATACACATGCACTCACACATACACACACACATACACACGCACACACATACACACGCACACACACACGCGCGCGCACGCGCGGACCTTTTTCTAAAAATGCCTTTTTTATTCAGGGGGTCTCAAAACAGATATTTCCGGTGAAATCTTGACATTGAATTTTTAGGCCGAATGCAACACTTCCCATACTTGCTATACATAGTAAACAAACTAAAAATTAAAAGTGTATTTTTTACGAACATCAATATCTGGTAAAAATACTACAAGAAGGTTTTCACAAAATATCGCGACTCAAACTATTTACATGCCAAACTATTAGTGCACAAAAGTTGAAGACTTCTTTATCTCAAATAAATCAGTTTTACACAGTTAACCTTTTCCGAGATATTCCTTGTTATTAGTTTGAATTTTGGAAAAGCTGTGCTTTTCTTAAATAGAAAGTCATTTACGTTTTTTCATTTCTTTCCCATGTAAAGGCGATCGAATTTCAAAGCAACCACATAGCGATCATTTCTTAAAACATTTGACTATTACTTATGCCTAATCTGTTCTAATATTCCCCTTGTACCTATAAGAAAACTAACAATAAGATCGTTCCCATAAATTTCTATCTGTATTAACATGATATAGGAATAAGAGTTTGTAAGAGTGGTTAGTACAAGAGTAGAGAAAGTCATGTGAGTGTAACACATCAGTATGGTTGATTTAGAAATGAAATAATGAATCAAGCGGGTATCGAACCTGTTGCCTAAGTAGAAACGATATTTTGCCAAAACAGACTTTATTCTGATACGTATCGTCATTCCCTCGCCAGATGGAACATGCCGCGGGTCCGATGCGTTTTTGTTCCAGCAGAATGCCGCGCCTGCCCGAAATTTTCCCCTGCCTAGCAATGTATTAAAGAAAAGCGTATGGAAAATGTGAGGGACTTCCCCTATTGGTCCGCAGCAGGTCCTACAGGGGCGGGTCCCTGGCAAGGTATTGATCGTACGCCACCCGCGAGCATGTACTACACGTGGTCCGCGATCCTGTGTCAGCACGCGATTATTCAACAAACATAAACCTGTACGTCATTCCAACCAAAATTACTATCCAGCTTAGAATTCACAATTCCTCTCTATTTCAAGTATTTAATTACCTTCAGAAGTTTGCAAAATCATTCCACATCTTTGTCAAATATAATCGTTGAACAATGAAAAAATAAGAACAATTACGTTTTCACGGTTTCACAAAATAAAATACTTGACACAAAATTCGTTCATTTCCCATAAACCATGCAACAAAAAATAATCACACAGTCTAATTTGGTGTTGATTTGGTTAAAAGAAACCCAAGACCATTGGACAAGTGCAACCTAAGTCTAAATGTTGTAGTGATAAATCATCAAGCCACGGACAACGTTGGGTATTTCACCTAGTAACAAAGAAACACAAGACTATTGGACAAGTACAACCTAAGTCTAAATGTTGTAGTAATAAATCATCAAGCCACGGACAACGTTGGGTATTTCACCTAGTAACAAAGAAACACAAGACTATTGGACAAGTACAACCTAAGTCTAAATGTTGTAGTGATAAATCATCAAGCCACGGACAACGTTGGGTATTTCACCTAGTAACAAAGAAACACAAGACTATTGGACAAGTACAACCTAAGTCTAAATGTTGTAGTAATAAATCATCAAGCCACGGACAACGTTGGGTATTTCACCTAGTAACAAAGAAACACAAGACTATTGGACAAGTACAACCTAAGTCTAAATGTTGTAGTGATAAATCATCAAACCACGGACAACGTCGGGTACTTCACCTAGTAACAAAGAAACACAAGACTATTGGACAAGTACAACCTAAGTCTAAATGTTGTAGTGATAAATCATCAAACCACGGACAACGTCGGGTATTTCACCTAGTAACAAAGAAACACAAGACTATTGGACAAGTACAACCTAAGTCTAAATGTTGTAGTGATAAATCATCAAACCACGGACAACGTCGGGTATTTCACCTAGTAACAAAGAAACACAAGACTATTGGACAAGTACAACCTAAGTCTAACTGTTGTAGTGATAAATCATCAAGCCACGGACAACGTTGGGTATTTCACCTAGTAACAAAGAAACACAAGACTATTGGACAAGTACAACCTAAGTCTAAATGTTGTAGTGATAAATCATCAAACCACGGACAACGTCGGGTACTTCACCTAGTAACAAAGAAACACAAGACTATTGGACAAGTACAACCTAAGTCTAAATGTTGTAGTGATAAATCATCAAACCACGGAAAACGTCGGGTATTTCACCTAGTAACAAAGAAACACAAGGCTATTGGACGTACTAGCATTTCTTTTAGGTAATACATTCACATTACGTTCTCCATTCGTCGTTATACATACGATGCATACAGTTTTCTACAACTGAAACAGAAACGCACATATTACATTCACAAGTTGGTGTACTCACTTTTCTTTTACGAAACACGATCGCACATCCTTCCCTACTCGCCCTTCTGCATACAGTTCACACAATTTTCTATTATTGAAATAGAAGTGCAATCGTTACATTCACATGATTTCTGTGTCCACTTTTCTTTCATGAAACACAATCACACTTCTTTTTCAACTATGTGCTCTACAAACAATTGGTATACTTTTCCATATGTTTGAAATAGAAATGCTCCGCATTACATTCACGCGCTTATTACTTACGTTGCCTTTACGAAACGTAATCGCATTTCCTTCTAAAATGTCAATTTTCTGTATGAGTGGTATAGAATGGAACGCTTTACATTCACACAGCTTTCTCTACTCGTTTTTCTTCCGATAGCCGTACTGGCGAAAGAGCCTTGGTCTGGTGTTTTATGACGCAGGTTATGGCGGGTTCGAGTCCCGCGTTGGGCATGGGTGTCTGTGTATTTTTAAATCTGTGTGTAAAAGAGTGTATCTATGAGCAAAAGACTGATGTGTTGCACTTACATCACTTTCTCTACTCACTCTTGTACAAACTATTTTTACGAACACATTCTGCTATCTAATGTTAATACAGGTAAGCATTTGTATAAGTTATCTTATTACTAAGTTTTTGTAGACACAACGGGAAAAGAGTAGACTTTATCTGAGTCAAGTGTTTTAAGAGTAGTCGGTATATGATGACTTTGAAATTTCGAAATGGTTCACTTCAGAAAAAGGATAATTTAGCATAACTTATTCGTGGTGGACGAAGCGGCACTGGGGCGGGTTTCCTCCGGGTTCTCCGGTTTCCCCCGCCATCTCATTCCACCGGTACTCCATCTTCATTTCATGTCACCGCCTGGGGTGCCGTAGAAGTAAAAGCGGGCTTTAAACACTACATAAAAAATCTGATGTGTTGCACTCACATGACTTTCTCTTCTCTTGTAGTAGCCATTCTTACAAACCCTTATTCCTATATCTTCTTCGTGTTAGTTGAGATAAACATTTGTACAAATTATCTTATTGCTTATTTCCTTGTAGGTACAAGGGGGATATTAGAATACAGTAGACTTTGTGCGATAGTCAAATATTTTAAAGCTTTGAGATTCCGTTCTCTTCGCACATTTACCATATAAAAAAATAAACGATGTTCAATTCCACGAAAACATACTCACAGACATAACAAGGAATATTTCCGAAATGGTTCAACCTACAAGAAAATTTATTGAAGCATGAATTTGTATTTTAGCAAGATCTACATTTTTGTATAGTATGATTTTGTCTATCTCTAACGGTTTACCAGTTATGCAAAAGTCGTCCAGAGTAAATACGACTACATGGGCTATAGCCAGAAAATTCAAAATATACATTTCATTTCTCATTAAAATATCTCAAACATATCGCATTTTAATCAAAATCGTTAAAGCCATTTTCAAGGAAATCAAAATTTTAGAAAAATTTCCATGTAAATGGTAGTTTAGAGTGGGGCTATTTTCTTCGAAATCTTCGTGTTACATCCTTGAAAGACATTAAACTTAAATACCAACTTTGGTTTTTAACCGACTTTTCGTTGTTGAGTTATGCTGTCCACAGACTGACTCACACATACATGGACCTTTTTCTAATTCTTGGATTCAGGGGGTCTCAAAACATGTATTTCCGGTGAAATGTCTACTTCCCAGTTACTACGCTGAAAGTTGATTTGCGTTAGGTATAAGTAGATCCAGTAATAAGCTTTTAGAAGAGTGGGAAGAGAATGTGGAAATGTTAACTAAACACCAACATGGGAGGAGCAGGGAAAGAGTTTTTAGCGCATGTTGGGTCCAGGCAAAGCGTTAAGACCCTCAGCAATTACAATAATATGCGAGGATTTGCAAGTGCCAGTAATTTCCTTGATTGTGTAGTCAGAAATCTAGGTAGGTATGTAATCGCTAGTCCCCACATTTATTATTCTCTTTGAAACACAAACTCTGATATCGCCAGCATTGACGAATATTCATGTTTTATTCAGGCTCTCCCTGCTGTGCCCAGTCAGTGTTTGACAATGTTCATCTCCCTTATTTCTTTACACTTATTTGTGAACCTTTCTCTCTAACTTGTATCAAATATCGTCACAAAAACGACAAAAATCCAGTCCAGTTACTTTTTTCTCACTTTATTTACCTCCAGAAACCTTCGCACAACAACACAGTTAACTCTGACGTAACACAGTCTACAGTCTTTCATGATATTACAACTGTTTACTTCTCATAACCTTGACTCACTCCTTTCAGTGTCTTTCTTCACTTTCTCTGTCTCTCATACGACAAAGACGAGATGTGAGTGTGTGTGGTGTGGTGTGTGTGTGTGTGTGTGTGTGTGTGTGTGTGTGTGTGTGTGTGTGTGTGTGTGTGTGTGTGTGTGTGTGTGTGTGTGTGTGTGACAGAGAGAGACAAAATAAAAGGGTTTCACCCACAGTGACAGATTTATGTTTTTTATGTTTTATGTTTTTTATTTAAGTATGTTTAGGTTTGCTTAACGCTAACAGCAAACAAATACACATTAAAATTAAAGTGGAACATGGATTATGTATGTATCGGGGTTCGAAGTGGCGTCATCCAGGTGAAGGCAGCAACCAATTCCCGACCAAGTAGAAGCAGCAAGCTAGAGCAGGATTAATCCTGGCTCTCCCATGGTACGCGGGGAATTGCAGGGGAAGAGAGAGAGAGAGAGAGAGAGAGAGAGAGAGAGAGAGAGAGAGCCAGCTTTCAACTGTTCTATACTTCGTGCGCATTCAACCTTACTGCTCCAAGACAAACACTTCATTTGTACAAATTATCTTATTGCTTATTTCCTTGTAGGTACAAGGGGAATATTAGAATACAGTAGCCTTTGAGCGATAGTCAAATATTTTAAAGCTTGGAGATTCCGTTCTCTTTACACGCTTAACATATAAAAAATGCACAACGATGTTCCATTTCACGAAAATTTTAACTTTTCTCAAACTCACACACATAACAATAAATATCTCCTGAAACCGAAATTATAATGTCAATATATATTTGATAATGGAAAGAAACAAAAGGAGATTCTAGTCAATAGTTAAGGGGAAGACGTAATAAAGCTGAATAGATTAAAGTCTCAAGAATGGAAGCCTAGGCAGATTTAAATGAGTGATAAGGTTACAATTGTTGTTTGTACGAAGTCACAGTGATTCAGCGGGCTGATTCCTATCTTGCCATGACGTGCTCTAAAGTTAGCCAATGGAAATCGCTTCCTTCGTGTTGCTCGCGCAAAAACAAATGCAACGCAACACACTCGTCTTGAATCGAGTCGAGATAACGCACGTGCAACTTGGGAGTTGTACGTAAGCTAGCACGTATACATAATTCGGCGGTTGCTAAAGGGTGACAAAGTTAAAGTGTTATAACGTTGTAGTTGAAGTTATAAAGTTACATTCTATTTAAATATCGTCGGCAGTTCTCTACAAACCTGGAAATTTACAAATAAAGTGATATGTTGGTTGATTCTTCGTTTGGTTCCATTCCTACCACAACTCACGCACACCCTGCAGATTAGGACCTCTTGCTAGAGCTAGTTCGGACACCAAACACGAGATCTTATAGGTCTTAAAGCCGACGTCTTCGACGGAGAGGAACGTATGCGTCACTCCGAAATGGTTCACTCTACCAAAAAATTTATTTAGACATAAATTGTGTGTTTTAGTGAGATCTACATTTTTGTATAGTATGATTTTGTCTATCTCTTACGGTTTATGAGTTATGCAAGTCATCCAGAGTAAACAGGACTACAGGGGCTACAGTAAGAAAATTCAAGATATACATATTATTTGTCATGAAATATATCTTAAACACATCCTTTTTGTGAAAATATGTTCTTTTTTTTTTTTCCTTTTGGGGAGCCTAAAAAATATACACGTTTCCGTTGAAATCTCGCCATGGAGAGTTAAAACAGGTAATTGTGTAAAACTTGCAAATAGAACGGAATTTGAAATCTTTAAAAAATGTGACTATGGTTCAGTCTACTGTATTCCAATATTCCCCTTGTACCTACAAGAAAATTAAGAATAAGATAATTTGTACAAATGTTTATCTCAACTAACTCGAAGAAGATATAGGAATAACAGTATGTCAGGATAGTTTGTACAAGAGCAGAGAAAGTCATGTGAGTGCAACACGTCACATTGAATTAAGCTGGTTTGTGGATGTAAACAGGTCGGGCACTATCGCTAAAGCTTGTGATTGGCCTACACTCGCGCAGTAAACACAGAAGGACAAGGCATGGTATTCGTTTGTGTTTTCAAGAAGCACAGTTATTGCGTTTATGTACTGAGCTAGGGAAAGTGACTCCCACACAGTCTGCAGTGTTGCCAGCTTGTTTTCGAGAAAACTAAAATATTTCCATAGGAAATGGTCAGAGAGAAACACGTAAGATACAAAATGTGTTGCAAATACCGAGATGTATCAGTGGTTTAATTTACTGTAATGACTTTCCTGCCACCCGGTGTTGAGTGTTGTGTGACAGACGCACGTCACATCTGAAACTACTTGTTCAATACACAAGACCACGATCACCAATAAACTAATATTGCGAGGTAAATTCTCAGGTCATTTTCACTATTTTGCAGTCATATTAAAGCTGATTTCACGTTACTAAAATCCAGGACATGCTGATAAGATTATATAATAGTCTATCTCATTTTCAAGTTTTTGCGAAGAAAACATTACGTCAAGTTAACAACACTCGGGGCGCCAGTGTCTTATTCTCGCACACAGCGCATTTTCCCTTTTTTCTCCTTTCTTTTCTTTTTTTTTTTTTTTCTCCGACTCTCCCCCTCCCTTCACCCTCGCAGCCTCTTCATCGCAATCGTCGGCAGCAGACGTCATCAGATCCCTGCTTCAGTGAACAACAATGTTGCCAACTGCAACTTCACCACACTATTACTATTTTATTATTATTATTATTATTATTATTATTATTATTATTATTATTATTATTATTATTATTATTATTATTATTATTATTATTATTATTATTATTATTATTATTATTATTATTATTATTATTATTATTATTATTATTATTATTATTATTATTATTATTATTATTACTACTACTACTACTACTACTACTACTACTACTACTACTACTACTACTACTACTACTACTACTACTCCTAACCTTGTCACTATTAGTGACTATTTGCATATAAAACCAAGAAAACTCCAGTGGGTAAATATTCACAGAATGGTCCGATTGTTTAAAGCATTTTACGACAAAATATAGTAACGTATAGCAACCAGCTCTTAAAGTGCACTGTATTACCATATTCCCCTTGTACCTACCTACAAGCAAACTACCAGTAAGCTAGTTCCTGAAAATGCTTATTTCGATTAAAATGAAGTACATAGAGAAATAAACATTTAGAGGAATAGTTTGTACAAGAGAGAGTATATCTCTACACACACACACACACACACACACACACACACACACACACACACACACACACACACACACACTTACGCACTCACTCACGCACGCACACACTCACACACATACACACACACTCACACACATACACTCACACACGCACACACACAATTATTCGCTTAAAAACCACTGTGTATAGGGGGTGTGTTCCAGGGGAAAGGGGTAGTGGTTTAACATGGCTTACAAGTGGAAATGGACCAATTAGAAACAAGAAGATGAAGATGTGTTTCATGAAGAAGGACTGTGGTTCTCCTCAGAGCGGAGCATATGCTAGCTCAGTGGTTAAACCATTGGCGGAACATCCAAAATCTAATTTGACATCATTTATATTAATATTTCTTGTAGAAAGTATTCCAGGAAACGTTTACAAGCGTAAACACATACAAAGCATGTATAGGTAAACAAACGCTACCGCCGGGATTCCACTGTTCACACATGCACCTTTTTCTGATAACGTATTTTTGCATTTACCAGAATTCAGAATGTGTACTTACAGTGAAATCTCTCTACACATTTATGAGGTGGAATATAAAGGGAATGGTTTTATACTGTTGAGTACTAAGACACAGAATATGATATAGCAGGGCAACCAATTCTCCGTAATACGGCCATCCGTACAAACAAAGGCTCTGGTCCCTTCCGCGCATTTACTAAATGCAATGTTCAGTATCCTGTTGCAGAAGTAACGTGGGTGACGATGGATGTACAACAGTTCCGGGAGTTCGGGAGAGCCGCCGTGGATTTCCTGGCCGACTATATGGAGAACATACGTGATAGGTGAGTACATCACTGCAATGTTGCCAACTTCATTTCTATATATACAGGGTGGAAGTGAAATGATCCGCCAGACTTTAACAGCGAATTTCTCATGTTGTGAATAACAACAAAGTCTAATACCAAAATGTTAAAAAGAAAAAGTTTATAGTTTTTTAGAAAAAAAATATTTTTATAAAAACATTTATCATCACCTGGCTGAATTATTATTGGCTGAAGGTTCTTGATTTATGGCTATATTCATAGAAAATTGAATAGATGACAACTTTTTCCTGTGCATCGAAGAAAGCTCTAGTTACATTCAACAATGCCTCGTATAAAGCTTTGGTTACAATGGCAACAGGAAAAGGTACAGTTTCTTCAAGTTTAAAAAGTCCTTCTTTTCAGCAGAAACATAAAGAGAATGCTTTATTTCGCAGGCCGGTACTGCCTTCAGTGGAGCCGGGATATCTGAGGGATCTCATCTCCAAGGAAGTTCCTCAACAACCCGAGGAATGGCAAGATGTCCTTCTGGACTTGGAGCGCATAATCATGCCTGGGGTAAGATCACATCGTATTAGTATAAACACAGGTCAAACATAGATGGGGAAGAGTGACACAATGCTTCATTTCACCTACATCGTAGTTTTAACCCAGTCCACTCTGCTACACACGGTTAGCTACCAACCCCCCCCCCCCCTCATCCCGTTGTTTTCTATCTACCTCAGAGAACCGGTTAGTCACAAACAAATGGAACAGAGGTGGTGAGGGTAAACACTCGGTTGTATTCCTGTCACCCCTCTTCCCATGCCTACTCTCCTAAAGCGCTCAGACATTTTTCCAAGGTTGTTGATCCAGTCCTCCGAATCTCAGATATACACGTCATTCCCAAGTGTGTGTGTGTGTGTGTGTTGTTGCAGTTGACGCATTGGTGTTCGCCGCAGTTTCACGCCTACTTCCCATGCCTACTCTCCTAAAGCGCTCAGACATTTTTCCATGGTTGTTGATCTCAGATATACACGTCATTCCCAAGTGTGTTGTTGCAGTTGACGCATTGGTGTTCGCCGCAGTTTCACGCCTACTTTCCATCTCAGACTTCCTATCCGAGTGCTGTGGGTGAACTATTGGCTGCTGGATTAAACTGCATTGGTTTCAATTGGGTAAGTACTCGTGTACTAACCCTTATTCCTATATCTTCTTCGTGTTAGTTTTTATTGCTTATTTCCTTGTAGGTACAAGGGGAATATTAGAATACAATAGGCTTTGAGCGATAGTCAAAACCTTTAAAGCTTTGAGATTCCGTTCTCTTTGCACACTTACCATATAAAAAATTAACAAGGATGATTTTTTTAAGTTTTCCGAAACTCACAAACATAACAAGGAATATCTCCGAAATGGTTCACCCTAGTAGAAAATGTATTTGGACATAAATTTTCTATTTCAGCAAGTTGTCTGTACAGACAACTCAGATATCGTGTCTACTCTTCTACCATAATAACGCGGCATTTGGCGTTAATGCTCGCAAGTCATAATGGCCATATTTTCTAATGGGACAAACATTCCCCTGACTTTTGGTCACACAGTGTATATTAATAGTCAATTGACTCTAAGCAGTCGTGCATTAAAAATACAGAATATTGTTTGAACTTGAGGCAGACCTGGTATATGATTAACTCACTGACTCACTGACTTACTCACTCACTCACATTGCATTCAGTTCCCGAAACACAGCGTTTACAATGTCCGAAAGTTCGACTATAAATTTGACATGGCCAATTACGCGAAAAGCCATAATTCGTAAAGTTTGTCGTGAAAGCTTCAAGTGTTACATAATTTGGATATAGTTTTAATGTCAAGAAACTAACAGTGTGCATGAAACCCGAGTTCATAATGATTAACTAATAAATTGTTCCAGTTGGCGAGTCCAGGCTGTACAGAGTTGGAGGTGATCATGATGGACTGGCTTGGCAAACTTCTCGGTCTTCCACAACACTTCCTCGACAGTTCTGATGGACATGGTGGAGGTGTCATACAGGTTAGTGGCTCAGTTGCTGGAGGCAGGAATATATCCACATTACCTGTGTCACTCTATTTACTGAAAGTATTGACAGTTTTATTTTTGATTCTACCTTTCGACGTTGAAGGGTACATATGGCTGAATTTTCCAACTTCCACATTTTTTAATCAATTGTGATGAAATTTTGTGTGCATATTTATATGGTAACCATATTATGCTGTGCAAAGTTTCAACTCTGTATGTTGCTTGGTTCAAGAAATATTGCAAATTATTTAAATAAATTAATAGTCGCACTTAAAAAGTCCCTTGCGACAAAGTTTTCTTCAATCATTCTAAACTTTTGTAGAGATGCACTTTAAACAAGGATAAATTAGAATTGTATTGGGTTTTTATATTTGGTTATTTGTTTGGCTTACAGAAAAATGTAAATATTTATATTTCATGATTTTTTAAAAATATGGAGTAACAGCCTGTTCTGAAGGATAAAAAACACACTAAAATCCGTCTGATATCAAAACCCAATACAATTTTTATTTATAGTACATATTACTACATGCTGTGCAAGTTTCAAGCCATTCTGATAAGAAATTCTCCGCAAGTGTTTGCGTTTAAACAATGAATTATCATTGATTGGCATGCTAAGTTGAAACAATGAAATTAATTAAATTCAGAACAAAAACATTAATATCTCTGAAATAAATGCAGACGTCCATTTATGGAATGATCCTCGTATTACTAAATTGTGATAAAGACGCCAAATCGGCCAAATGGAAATTTTGGATGTCTCAGGATCACTTCGTTAACTAAATCGTGTGACAGACTTGGAGAAACCAGCTGCTGTTGTATTATTGCAGGGGTCAGCAAGTGAAGCCACACTGGTGGCTCTGTTAGCAGCCAAGGAACGGACTGTAAACAAGATGAAGCAGCTACATCCAGATATGGAAGAAGAACTCATCAAGACCAAACTCGTCGCTTACACTTCAGGTACAAACTCTCTGTTCCTCAAGTTGTACAGTTCTTGAGCAAAGATCACGTGATGAACACCTTTATGTTGTTGTACAGATCAGTCCAACTCGTCGGTAGAGAAGGCAGGACTCCTGGGCTCCATGACCATGAGACTACTTCCTACTGACAGCAAGTGTAGACTGAGAGGTGCTACTCTGGAACAGTCCATCAAGACTGACAGAGACAACGGACTCATCCCTTGTTATGTAAGTATGTCTAACTGTCCATATTGCACAATATAGTTATTAGTCCGAGCGGCGTTCGGAAATGATTTCCAATTGGCCTGTTTAAAACATACCGCTCCATCTACAATCGCTGGGTTCAGTAATGCAAGGGATTCGGCCAGCCAAAAATGTTAGTAATAGTCTTCTATCAACATTGCAGTCTTCAAGAAACATTGCGCTTGTGTCTGAATTCATTATGACCGATAGGTGCATAAGCTTTGATGACTGAATTGGCGACAGGCTGCACAATTCTGCATGCGATTTGACGGGATTTGACAGAGGTAGATCCAATTGGATCACTACCATATACCTGAAAATAAAGTCCTTGCTGGATAACAGGAAGGATAGTTCACAATGTACAAGGGCAACAATAAGGAATTGCAGGCAGTTGTCCGCGATGTGTTGCAATAATGAAGTTCCCTGGAAGGTGCCAGCAGTGGGTTAACGGCTTTCTCAACTAAGTTCTCTTCCTGGAATATTTGTTATTATTCAACAGTGCTTTTGCTTTGTGTCGTTCCGGTGTTTTAATAAAAAATAGTTTAGAAGTTAAAAAGTGAAGTTGTCACAAATGGTGTCAGGAGCGCGACGAAAAGCACCACATGGAACAGTTGACGAAACAAATGGATATAATGGGAGATGAAATGTATTCCGGAATCTGGCAGATGTGAACAAATATGGGAGCCGAATTGAAAAATGTAAACTCCGGGATGCAAAAGATGAAAACTAGAATGTCCGATATGAAGATGAGCTGTCGGGGAATACTAACGGACGCCTGGCCAGGATTAAGGAAGACATGCAAGAACTGAACGGAAAGATGAAGAACCTAGGTCAACATGTTAACACTCTGGAGGATAGAGTCGACCGCAGCACCAAAGAACTGAAGTTCATAGTGGAACAAATGCTCGACGAAAACCTCAAACTGGTGGATATCTGTAGCGAAGGCCTCCGTTCAGCAGTGGATGTTTTATGGCTTAAATGAAAAAAATTTATATGTATCTCTGTATCTCTTGTATCTCGGTAATGACTCTTTAACAATTTTGACAAAGGTTTTATTCAGCAAACATTTTGCTTTTTAAGTTTATCTAAATAAGCGTCTTCTCACAAAAAAGAAAAATAAATAAAAAAATTACAAAAAGGGGAGGGTACGCCAAGCGAAGTTCTGTCGCCCAAGTACTAAGCTATTATGTAAATCCTTTCCCAACGCCCCTCATGTTTAGCGATTTGCTTTACAACTTCACTATCGCAGGTGGTGGCTACCCTGGGCACTACAGGAACCTGCGCCTTCGACAACCTTGAGGAACTAGGTCCTATATGCCACAGAAAGGGCCTCTGGCTTCACGTGGATGCAGCTTACGCCGGAGCCGCCTTCGTTTGTCCAGAGTTCCGTCACTTGATGGCGGGGGTGCAGTTCGCTGACTCTTTCTGCTTCAACCCTCACAAGTGGCTGCTGGTGAACCACGACTGTTCGGCGATGTGGTAAGTAACATCTCAGATGAATATTGTCTTCTGTTTGTTGAGACGGTTATTAGAGAGAGTTGCGATCTTACAGGGTGAAGGACTCGAGAGATCTGGTGCAGCCGTTCAGTGTGGACCGCATCTACCTTGAGCACCACAAACAGTCCTACAAGATACCAGACTACAGGGTAAGTACCCTCGTTAGATCATGTTCCCTAGACAGATATGTTAACACGATACAAGATGTGCACTTCTGTTACAGCACTGGCAGATTCCACTCGGCAGACGCTTCCGGTCTCTGAAGCTGTGGATGGTGCTCCGGTTGTATGGCGTGGAGGGTCTTCAGAGACATATCCGTCATCAAGTTCACCTGGCAGAGAAGTTCGCCAGTCTCGTCAGACAGGACAGTCGTTTCCACATCGTCACCGAGGTGTCCATGGGTTTGGTCTGCTTCAGACTTAAGGTGAGGCTAACCTTTCTCGTTCTCACTCTGTGTGTTGACGTGGTGTTCATGAAAAATGACTGAGAATTGTGTTCCAGGGCGAGGACTCCTTGACAGTTCGGCTACACGAGCGGCTCATGGAGAGGAAGAACATCTACGTCATCATGGGACGTATCCAGGACATGCACGTCATCAGGTTCGTGGTCTGTTCGCCTCTCACCAAGTCACATGACATACACTTCGCCTGGAATGAGATCCGGGGGCAGGCAGACGTCGCACTCCAACATGAATCTTTGACAATGATGAAAGACCTAATCTGCAAGAAGCGTAAGCTGATCTTCAACAATGAACACATTACAAACATACGTGGCTAAAGTGTAACTCGTACAACAACATGACTCCGAGATAGCTGGCGTTGTGTCACCCAGCAAAAGAGCCTAGCCCAAGCGCAACCTTTAACCAGCAACAAACTCAAATGAGGTCCAAGCCATGGACTCATTTTAGCAAAACATGAATTGTGCTTTCAGGAAATGCAATTATGACAGTGATTAAGATTCTATATACGTGCCAATTCATATTCTATCACATATTACGTCAGGTCACATGTAATGTGAAGCATATGCACTAAGTCTAACGAGGGGTGCTTGATATTAGTCGAACTATGGGATCTTCCTCTCGCAGTAAGTGTGTGTGTGAATGTATGTTTGTTACGTGAGTGTGTGCGTGCGTGTGTGTGTGCGTGTATGCGTTAGTGTGCGCATGTGTGTGCGCGTGTGCGCGTGTGTGTTTGTGCGTGTGTGCGCGTGTGTGTGCGTGTGTTTGTGCGTGTGTGTGCGCGTGCGCGCGTATGTGTGCGCGTGTGTGTTTGTGCGTGTGTGCGCGTGTGTGTGCGTGTATGTTTGTGCGTGTGTGCGCGTGTGTGTGCGTGTATGTTTGTGTGTTTGTGCGCGTGTGTTTGTGCGTGTGTGTGCGTGTGTGTTTGTGCGTGTGTGCGCGTGTGCGCGTGTGTGTTTGTGCGTGTATGCGTTTGTGTGCGTGCGTGTGTGCGTGTGTGTTTGTGCATGTGTGCGCGCGTGTGTTTGTGCGTGTGTGCGTGTATGCGTTTGTGTGCGTGCGTGTGTGCGTGTGTGTTTGTGAATGTGTGCGCGCGTGTGTTTGTGCGTGTGTGCGTGTATGCGTTTGTGTGCGTGCGTGTGTGCGTGTGTGTTTGTGCATGTGTGCGCGTGTGTGTTTGTGCGTGTGTGTGCGTGTATGCGTTTGTGTGTGCGTGTGTGTTTGTGCATGTGTGCGCGCGTGTGTTTGTGCGTGTGTGCGTGTAAAAGGGTAGACCACAGTTAATTTGACTGATAAACTTCTGAACCACTTCTAGAGCACCAATAACTTTACTATTTAAAATAACTGTTTCCATAATAAAAAATCTGATGTGTTGCACTCACATGACTTTCTCTACTCTTCTACTAACCATTCTTACAAACTCTTATTCCTATATCTTCTTCGTGTTAGTTGAGATAATCATTTGTACAAATTATCTTATTGTTTATTTCCTTGTAGGTACAAGGGGAATATTAGAATACAGTAGGCTTTGTGCGATAGTCAAATGTTTGAAAGCTTTGAGATTTCGTTCTCTTTGCACACTTAACATATAAAAAAATAAACAACGATGTCCATTTCAAGAAAGTTTTAGATTTTCCGAAACTCACACACATAACAAGGAATATCTCCGAAATGGTTCACTCTAAAGAAAATTTATTTAGACATAAATTGTGTATTTTAGCAAGACATATTTTTTTGCTTAATATGACGTTGTCTATCTCTAACGGCTTACGTCGGTCTGGGTGGCTTAGTTGGTTAGACGCTGGCCTACTGATCCCAAGGTAGCGGGTCAATAAAATAATTTCTAACGGTTTACCAGTTATGCAAAAGTCGTCCAGAGTAAATACGACTATAGGGGCTGTAGCCAGAAAATTCAAGATATACATTTCATTTGCCATAAAAATATCTTAATAGACATTTTAATCAAAATCATTAAAGCCATTTTCAAGAAAATCAAAGATTTCAAAAACTGTTCTAAGTAAAGGGTAGTTTAGGGTGGGGCTATTTTCTCCAAAATCTTCGTGTCGCATCCTTGAAAGACATTAAACTTAAATACCAACTTTGGTTTTTAACCCACTTTTCGTTTTTGAGTTATGATATTGACACACACGCGCGTGCGCGGACCTTGTTCTAAAATGCTTTTTTTTTATATATATATATTCAGGGGGTCTCAAAACATATGTTTCCGGTGAAATCTCGACATCGAATTTTTGGGTGGAATACAATACTTCTCTACTCACCAGTAGAGAAAGTAAAAAAACTATCTGCCTAAAACAGAACGCGGTTTTTTCAGCATTGCTTTTTCGTTTTCGCAGCTTTGGGTTATATTTTAATAGAACAAAGTACAAAACAAACTTGTGTCTTACGCTCGCATAACTTTCTCTACTCACTCTGGTGCGAACTATTCTTAAAAACCCCTGTTGCTATGTCTAATTCATGTTAATACAGATAAAAAGGTGTACAAATTATCTTATTGTTTATTTTATTGTAGGTACAAGGAGAATATCGGAGTACAGTAGACATAAGAAGACCTATGATAGATTTTTTAGCAATACTTTTTTATTTTTTTATTTCTGCAAAAATAAACACTTTTCAATATCAGTAAAGCATTTAAATATATTTTACGATCTTCTAGGTGTTTTTCTGGTCAATTTTAAGCCTTTGCATCAGGTATATTAATGTTTTCTCAGAATGACATTTTTGGATATGAGAAATAACCTAAGCAGCATAGTTTTCTTTACTTTTTCATGAACCCTGGGACAACTGCTTCAGAGTGACATCTAAAGGCGACAGCATAGATTCCACTTCGAGCTACAACATGGGCACTATTAATCTAAAATTGTTTACTTTTAGGCTGCAATATATTCATTAATGATTATAATTAACATATTGTTCTTCAAAGTACAAAAAGAAAAAAAATCATCTTAACAGTTGGATATATAAACAACCAAGTTGTATAGATGATATGAATTGTTCGTAGAAGAGTGAGTAGAGAAAGAGATGTGAATGTGTTATCTAAAAGTGAGTAGAGATAACACTTGTGAATGCAATATGCAGCATCTCTATTTTAAACATACAGAAAATTGTGTATTTATTTGTAGAAGAGTGAGCAGAGAAAGAGATATGAATGTGTTACCTAAAAGTAAGTAGAGATAACACTTGTGAATGCAATATGCAGCATCTCTATTTTAAACATACAGAAAATTGTGTATTTATTTGTAGAAGAGTGAGCAGAGAAAGAGATATGAATGTGTTACCTAAAAGTAAGTAGAGATAACACTTGTGAATGCAATATGCAGCATCTCTATTTTAAACATACAGAAAATTGTGTATTTATTTGTAGAAGAGTGAGCAGAGAAAGAGATATGAATGTGTTATCTAAAAGTGAGTAGAGATAACA
Organism: Tenodera sinensis; assembly: GCA_030765045.1. Lineage (NCBI taxonomy): Eukaryota > Metazoa > Arthropoda > Insecta > Mantodea > Mantidae > Tenodera > Tenodera sinensis. The sequence goes on along the minus strand of CM060967.1, from coordinate 2,354,413 downwards.
CTGTGAATGCAATATGCAGCATCTCTATTTTAAACATACAGAAAATTGTGTATTTATTTGTAGAAGAGTGAGTAGAGAAAGAAATGTGAATGTGTTATCTAAAAGTGAGTAGAGATAACACTTGTGAATGCAATATGCAGCATCTCTATTTTAAACATACAGAAAATTGTGTATTTATTTGTAGAAGAGTGAGTAGAGAAAGAAATGTGAATGTGTTATCTAAAAGTAAGTAGAGATAACACTGTGAATGTAATATGCAGCATCTCTATTTTAAACATACAGAAAATTGTGTATTTATTTGTAGAAGAGTGAGCAGAGAAAGAGATATGAATGTGTTACCTAAAAGTAAGTAGAGATAACACTGTGAATGTAATATGCAGCATCTCTATTTTAAACATACAGAAAATTGTGTATTTATTTGTAGAAGAGTGAGTAGAGAAAGAAATGTGAATGTGTTATCTAAAAGTAAGTAGAGATAACACTGTGAATGTAATATGCAGCATCTCTATTTTAAACATACAGAAAATTGTGTATTTATTTGTAGAAGAGTGAGTAGAGAAAGAAATGTGAATGTGTTATCTAAAAGTAAGTAGAGATAACACTGTGAATGTAATATGCAGCATCTCTATTTTAAACATACAGAAAATTGTGTATTTATTTGTAGAAGAGTGAGTAGAGAAAGAAATGTGAATGTGTTATCTAAAAGTAAGTAGAGATAACACTGTGAATGTAATATGCAGCATCTCTATTTTAAACATACAGAAAATTGTGTATTTATTTGTAGAAGAGTGAGTAGAGAAAGAAATGTGAATGTGTTATCTAAAAGTAAGTAGAGATAACGCTGTGAATGTAATATGCAACATCTCTATTTTAAACATACAGAAAATTGTGTATTTATTTGTAGAAGAGTGAGTAGAGAAAGAAATGTGAATGTGTTATCTAAAAGTAAGTAGAGATAACACTGTGAATGTAATATGCAGCATCTCTATTTTAAACATACAGAAAATTGTGTATTTATTTGTAGAAGAGTGAGTAGAGAAAGAAATGTGAATGTGTTATCTAAAAGTAAGTAGAGATAACACTGTGAATGTAATATGCAGCATCTCTATTTTAAACGTACAGAAAATTGTGTATTTATTTGTAGAAGAGTGAGTAGAGAAAGAGATGTGAATGTGTTACCTAAAAGTAAGTAGAGATAACACTGTGAATGTAATATGCAGCATCTCTATTTTAAACGTACAGAAAATTGCATGGCTTATTTGTAGAAGAGTGAGTAGAGAAAGAGATATGAATGTGTTACCTAAAAGTAAGTAGAGATAACACTGTGAATGTAATATGCAGCATCTCTATTTTAAACGTACAGAAAATTGCATGGCTTATTTGCAGAAGAGTGAGTAGAGAAAGAGATGTGAATGTGTTATCTAAAAGTAAGTAGAGATAACACTGTGAATGTAATATGCAGCATCTCTATTTTAAACGTACAGAAAATTGCATGGCTTATTTGTAGAAGAGTGAGTAGAGAAAGAGATGTGAATGTGTTACCTAACAGTGAGTAGAGAAAACACTGTGAAAGTAATATGCATGTATACAAAAATTTAATCAAATCTTTAGAGTCGTTTCTGAAATACCGTGAATGTATATACAAGAATTGCGCAGTAGAAGCGGGAATAAAAAATGTTATTTTTTATGTGAAATCGCGTTTTTTCGGGAATTACATCTACATAGATGAACTTACAGCCTACAGCTGAAGAACTACAGCCTCAATTCCATTGAAATTTACAGTGTGCTATTTAGAATGAACGTAACCAACGTACAAGAATTAAAAAACATTGAAAATAATTGTAGAAAAATAATACAATCTCTACTTAAGTGATGATAAAATTTTTAAAAGCTGGTCGCTATGTGATGACTTTGACATTCTGTTCTCTTTGCATGGCCAAACCAACGACCTCCCATTTGATAAAAATATAATATTGGAAAATACAGACAAATGACAAAAAATATCTCCGAAATGGTTCATTCCACAAAAAATGCATCACTGTCGCAAGTGCATCAGTCTTCAAACTCAAGAAACACCAACATTTCGTAAAAATCTTTTGATTTTCTGATTTTAATAAACTTTGAGCAGTTGACTCAAAATGTCAAGCAGAATTCAGTCTATATTGTCGATAGCTTTAAAATCTAATTTCCTCTATAAGTGTTGAAACAAATGAAACAAGACTATTGTCATATATCACTCATCTGTTACACATTATAATTTTTCATTTATAAAGTGTATTAATTATTTTAATGTGTTTGAATATTACAATTACATAAAACGTTATATGTATATGGAGACAGAGATTCAAACGACGCTCCGAATCGCTTACTTCCAATTCCACTATAGTGTCACCGCGCCCGCCGCATCTAATTGCCGACAACAGCAGTGTCACCCATCGCATTGTCGGCACTACCGCAAAGGAGCCGAAGGAAAGAGATAGAGAATGACCGCATTGTTGGGGCGCTTGCCGAAAGAGAGAAAAGGATAGAGGCTACTGGAATCTTCTACTTTGTATCTCACCGCAGTAAGTGAACGTTCCTGAAGCTTCCAGAATAGTGCCTGGGAGATATAAATAGCGGTAAAGTGTGAGAAGGGACAGTCAGACGTATGTGAAGGTTGAGGAGTCGTGCCGACGGAGAAGAGTTAGTTCTTTGTGTTACGAGTTCGGAGCCGTGCTGTTGGAGAATCGGAAAAGACTTTCTTGTTGTTGCAACGAGTGTACAAAGTTACTGTTTACGGAAATAAAAGTGTTTCTTTATCTCGACTACATCTGTCTACTTTACTTCACACCAAAAAAAAGTTACAATACTCATAACACGCTGCACGCTCGTCATCTTTTCTTAGTGACAGTGATGTAATAAACAAAGTCACTTTTATTATTTCTATGATCTCACATTATATTCTTCTGAAAAACATTGACTAACCTCAAATAGGCAGAAAACATATTTATACAAGTTTACCAATATAATCCAAGAGAGCAACATAAAAGCTTGAATTATTTCTGTTTGAGCCTTGCACATCATGTCGGATTGAATCCAACACAGATATGCAGAAGGTTATCCTGTAGCATAGCGGCCTGCCTCGTATGTATGTATGCATGAACCTACAATCTTTCTCAAGCTATAGTACCCATCTTTCATACTCAATTGTATGTCCGTTAGTCATAAGCGACTAGAAACTCAACTCTAAAATACCCCGTCCCAGTAAATGTGCATTAATTTTAATCAGATCGTTTAACGCGTCGTCGAATACTGCTGATAAATTCAATGAATGATTGAACACACAAGGAACTAGTATTTAAGTATTTCCACTCACCTTTTAGAAGCTATGCTTGTTTAGTAAGGAGAAGTTGGCCCATAAAATTCTTCTACTCTTCAAACCGATCATTTTAAATAGTACATTAAACATTTCACTTCAAAATCATAACAAATTTCTATCACTAATTACGAGACAAAATGGACGCGTCTCTGGTAAACAACAACGAATTTGAAATAAGTGAAAGTCTAGTGGGAAAAGTTGAAGCACGAAACTGCGCACAATCGAGTAAGAAAATCTGGTGCACTTCAATCTCCGATTGTTCCGACACAAGATCTTGCATTTTAATAGAACATAGTACAAGAAAGCTTCTGTGTTATACTCACATGACTTTCTCTAGTCTTGTACTAACCATTCTTACAAACTCTTATTCCTGTATCTTCTTCGTGTTAGTTGAGATAAACAGTTGTGCAAATTATCTTATTGCTTATCTCCTTGTATTATTATTACTTTGTTCCTTATCGACGTTGTCAATTGCCAGGATCACATCAGCGTCGCCGGTGTTCCGGAATTTCTCCCGTAGGAGTTCTTTTACATGCCAGTAAATCTACTGACATGCAACTGTACTTTTTAAGCACACTTAAAAAGTGTCGGTCTGGTCCGGATTTGAACCCGCGACCTTGGTATCAGTAGACCAGCGTCTAACCAACTGAGCTAGATATATTTCCTTGTAGGTACAATGGGAATATGGGAATACAGTAGACTTTGAGCGATAGTCAAATCTTTTAAAGCTTTGAGATTGCGTTCTCTTTGCACGGTTGACAAAATGTGATGTGTTACACTCACATGACATTCTCTACTCTTGTACTAACCATTCTTACAAACTCTAATTCCTATATCTTCTTCGTGTTAGTTGAGATAAACATTTGTACATAATTATCTTATTGCTTATTTCCTTGTAGGTACAAGGGGAATATTAGAATACAGTAGGCTTTGTGCGATAGTCAAACGATTTAAAGCTTTGAGATTCTGTTGTCTTTGCACACTTAACATATAAAAAAATTAACAACGATGTTCCATTTCACGAAACTTGTAAGTTTTCCGAAACTCACACATATAACAAGGAATATCTCCGAAATGGTTCACCCCACAAGAAAATTTATTTGCACACAAATTGTGTATTTTAGCAAGATCTACATTTTTTGTACAGTAAGATTTGGTCTATCTGTAACGGTTTACCAGTTATGCAAAAGTCGTCCAGAGCAAATACGACTACAGGGGCTATAACCAGAAAATTCAAGATATACATTTCATTTGTCATAAAAATCTCTCAAACACATGACATTTTAATCAAAATCGTTACAGCCATTTTCAAGAAAATCAAAATTTTCGAAAAATGTTCCATGTAAAGGGTAGTTTAGGGTGGGTCTATTTTCTTCAAAATCCTCGTGTCGCATCCTTGAAAGACATTCAACTTAAATACCAACTTTGGTTTTTAACCGACTTTTCGTTTTTGAGCTATGCTGTCCACAGACTAACACACACACACACACACACACACACACACACACACACACACACACACACACACACACACACACACACATACACACACACACGGACCTTTTTCTAAAAATGCCCTTTTTGGATTCAGGGGGCCTCAAAACATGTATTTCCGCTGAAATCTCGACATCCAATTTTTGGGTGGAATACAATACTTCCCCTACTTAGCAGTAGGGAAAGTAAAAATGAGAAGTGTGAATTGCCAGGAATCGCTTAAATAATAACCGGAGAATCCTCTTGGGGCTACTTCTATGACCATAAACGACCGGTAAGCGATCTCAGTGAAGGTGCTAGGCACGAAATACTTACATGATCTTTAGACATACATGCCCTTTTATCACACTAATATGATAATACGTGTGATCTAACTGATAAATTCTCAAGTAGAGTGAGAGTGAGTCAGACTGTCGAATTATATTTATATGGACTATTTCATATATAGCTGCTTGTCCTGTATAATAGTGACCTAGTCTAGCTCCTTCTATTATCACAAGTAATATGATAATACGTGTGATCTAACTGATAAATTCTCAAGTAGAGTGAGAGAAAGTCAGACTGTCGAATTATATTTATATGGACTATTTCATATATAGCTGCTTGTCCTCTATAATAGTGACCTAGCCTAGCCCCTATTATCACAAGTAATATGATAATACGCGTGATCTAACTGATAAATTCTCAAGTAGAGTGAGAGTGAGTCAGACTGTCGAATTATATTTATATGGACTATTTCATATATAGCTGCTTGTCCTGTATAATAGTGACCTAGTCTAGCTCCTTCTATTATCACAAGTAATATGATAATACGTGTGATCTAACTGATAAATTCTCAAGTAGAGTGAGAGTGAGTCAGACTGTCGAATTATATTTATATGGACTATTTCATATATAGCTGCTTGTCCTGTATAATAGTGACCTAGTCTAGCTCCTTCTATTATCACAAGTAATATGATAATACGTGTGATCTAACTGATAAATTCTCAAGTAGAGTGAGAGTGAGTCAGACTGTCGAATTATAGTTATATGGACTATTTCATATATAGCTGCTTGTCCTGTATAATAGTGACCTAGTCTAGCTCCTTCTATTATCACAAGTAATATGATAATACGTGTGATCTAACTGATAAATTCTCAAGTAGAGTGACAGTGAGTAAGACTGTCGAATTATATTTATATGGACTATTTCATATATAGCTGCTTGTCCTGTATAATAGTGACCTAGTCTAGCTCCTTCTATTATCACAAGTAATATGATAATACGTGTGATCTAACTGATAAATTCTCAAGTAGAGTGAGAGTGAGTCAGACTGTCGAATTATATTTATATGGACTATTTCATATATAGCTGCTTGTCCTGTATAATAGTGACCTAGTCTAGCTCCTTCTATTATCACAAGTAATATGATAATACGTGTGATCTAACTGATAAATTCTCAAGTAGAGTGAGGATGAGTCAGACTGTCGAATTATATTTATATGGACTATTTCATATATAGCTGCTTGTCCTGTATAATAGTGACCTAGTCTAGCTCCTATTATCACAAGTAATATGATAATACGTGTGATCTAACTGATAAATTCTCAAGTAGAGTGAGAGTGAGTCAGACTGTCGAATTATATTTATATGGACTATTTCATATATAGCTGCTTGTCCTGTATAATAGTGACCTAGTCTAGCTCCTTCTATTATCACAAGTAATATGATAATACGTGTGATCTAACTGATAAATTCTCAAGTAGAGTGAGAGTGAGTCAGACTGTCGAATTATATTTATATGGACTATTTCATATATAGCTGCTTGTCCTGTATAATAGTGACCTAGTCTAGCTCCTTCTATTATCACAAGTAATATGATAATACGTGTGATCTAACTGATAAATTCTCAAGTAGAGTGAGAGCGAGTCAGAGTGTCGAATTATATTTATATGGACTATTTCATATATAGCTGCTTGTCCTGTATAATAGTGACCTAGTCTAGCTCCTTCTATTATCACAAGTAATATGATAATACGTGTGATCTAACTGATAAATTCTCAAGTAGAGTGACAGTGAGTCAGACTGTCGAATTATATTTATATGGACTATTTCATATATAGCTGCTTGTCCTGTATAATAGTGACCTAGTCTAGCTCCTTCTATTATCACAAGTAATATGATAATACGTGTGAACTAACTGATAAATTCTCAAGTAGAGTGAGAGTGAGTCAGACTGTCGAATTATATTTATATGCACTATTTCATATATAGCTGCTTGTCCTGTATAATAGTGACCTAGCCTAGCTCCTTCTATTATCACAAGTAATATGATAATACGTGTGAACTAACTGATAAATTCTCAAGTAGAGTGACAGTGAGTCAGACTGTCGAATTATATTTATATGGACTATTTCATATATAGCTGCTTGTCCTGTATAATAGTGACCTAGTCTAGCACCTTCTATTATCACAAGTAATATGATAATACGTGTGATCTAACTGATAAATTCTCAAGTAGAGTGAGAGTGAGTCAGACTGTCGAATTATATTTATATGGACTATTTCATATATAGCTGCTTGTCCTGTATAATAGTGACCTAGCCTAGCTCCTTCTATTATCACAAGTAATATGATAATACGTGTGATCTAACTGATAAATTCTCAAGTAGAGTGAGAGTGAGTCAGACTGTCGAATTATATTTATATGGACTATTTCATATATAGCTGCTTGTCCTGTATAATAGTGACCTAGTCTAGCTCCTTCTATTATCACAAGTAATATGATAATACGTGTGATCTAACTGATAAATTCTCAAGTAGAGTGAGAGTGAGTCAGACTGTCGAATTATATTTATATGGACTATTTCATATATAGCTGCTTGTCCTGTATAATAGTGACCTAGCCTAGCTCCTTCTATTATCACAAGTGATATGATAATACGTGTGATCTAACTGATAAATTCTCAAGTAGAGTGAGAGTGAGTCAGACTGTCGAATTATATTTATATGGACTATTTCAGAAATATAATATTAATTTAAATAGTATATCTAAGCAGAACGTTTGAAATTATACTGAACATATATTTATTTCGATTACTGTAGGTCAGAACTAGCAACTGAAGAAAGTAAACCGCAAGAGTTGCGCGTGTTTCGATCATTAACAAATAATCTTTGTTCTGGAAAAATACATTAATTATTAAAAGAAAAATTGTTGAAAACACAGTGATATCCATTGATATGGAGCGATATTTTGATTGCAATGTGTAATAAATTGTTTTCAATGATTTATGTGATACAGTTAGTGACACTGATTTTGTATATCTCTAAATATGAAATTTTCATAAGTTATAAGGTGAGGTTATGTTATTGCAAGTGACGAGGTATTTTATGTAAGTGAGAACTCAAGCTGTAGTTAAATTTGATTTGACTATTTTGGTGAATAATACAAGAGTATAAGATAATAAAACAAACAAGGTTAGTTGTATTTTTGTCCTTGTGAAGTTTAATATCATATATTTACTGTTAAATATCTTTGACCGTTGACTGTCAATAAACAGTGTCCTGTTTCTCTTGGTGTTTTCTGATTTATAATTTTCTGTTATTTCGTCTACTCCTTCAAATGATATATTGACAATCTTTCTCTGTTTCTATGCAATGTCTTCATTATGGGGCCATGGGCTAGATAATTTTATACTCTGCTTCTCCATGGGGAAATGAAATCAATTTGAGGCCAATCCCATTCTGAATACGATCCGCGTTTCCATATTGAATTCAATCCGGAATGAATCGATTTGGAGACGCAAGCCTGAAGCATGAATAATTGAAGCTTTCATGTTAGTCGCTTGGTTTATTTTGCCGAAGCTGTAAACATATGTTTGCTGCATATCTTAAGTAGGTTTTGAGGTTAGTGAATATTTTTTGGTTAACCAGTTCTTTCCACTGAATTTTGTAGTTTGGCACATACTTTGTTCAAATACCACCAAAATGTAAGCAGAAACGGGACGTTTAAATATAATGAATGACATTTAAACCCTGTACTGGACATTTAAAATAGTGGAATCTGAAACATTTCACTACCAACCTATGACTGGAACTTTGTCAAATTGACAACTTTTCGGCCATTATTCCCCTATTCAGAATAACATAAGGGGGTAAGTTTTCAAGCACGGTTTGTCTTAATGCCATACGCGTTGCCCCTTTCATTTGTGCTGGTGTTTCGTCAGTGTTACCAATCTGACCCACTCGCAAGTGGGAATCCCCTGCAGTACTTCACAAGGACATCAATCAACGTCACACGGAACTCTTCATCGTCCAAGTCACAGTTAATCATTTCCAAGAACTTCAATTTGATTAGGTATTTCTCAAGAAACAGCCATTCCATCTTGCACAGAGGAAACAACATTTGCCACATTTCGCTACCTCAATGAGTTTCTACTTGAAACTGCCTTCTTGCATTTTCCTTCAGAAACGTCGCAGGTTAGGTTCGCCCAGTCCATACTTCGGCATATTGACTAATACACATTTAGTGGTGAAAATAACAAAAGATGGAAACCATGAACACGACACCGTTATACTATTCACATTTCTTATTATTTATTTTGTTTAATTTACCGCCAACTATGGCTACGGCCTCACTCAACACAAATGAACACAAAATACGTGAACTTTGACGAACTCTAACCTCTTTCAACACTAACTTTTGTTAGTATTATGACGTCACGCCACCGAGCTTGCCAACGTTGCAATACAAATGGCCTAATCAATAAAGTAACTTCAAAGTTAAACAGTGTTTTATGGGGTAAGGATATCACAGTTAAAACAAAAACAAATACATGTAATTCTATGTAAAATGTAATCGCATATGTTTGCCATTTGAGATCAAAAACACTAGCTAAATTACGATCTACAGAAATGGATTACTGGCAACGATCTGCAAGGATCTGAAGAAGAGACAAAATCGTACTTACCCAATGAGTGTAGCAAGATCGCAAAGACATTGTGAACCTGGAATAAATAAAATAAAATAATATATTACCGATGTTAAGGAAGGAACAAGATTTTAAATTTTCAACATTTTTAGTTATTTTAAATTTACAAATATTTATCTTTCATCTCTAGTACACAGATATACATAGTTAAACAAACAGACAGACAGACAGACTGACAGACAGACTGACAGACAGACAGACTGACAGACAGACAGACAGACTGACTGACAGACAGACTGACAGACAGACAGACAGGCAGACAGATAGACAGACTGACAGACAGACTGACAGACAGACAGACAGGCAGACAGACAGACAGACTGACAGACAGACAGACTGACAGACAGACAGACAGACTGACAGACAGACAGACAGACTGACAGACAGACAGACAGACAGACTGACTGACAGACAGACAAACAGACTGACAGACTGACAGACAGACAGACAGACTGACAGACAGACTGACAGACAGACAGACAGACTGACAGACAGACAGACTGACAGACAGACTGACAGACAGACAGACTGACAGACAGACTGACAGACAGACAGACAGACAGACAGACAGACTGACTGACTGACAGACAGACTGACAGACAGACAGACAGACAGACTGACAGACAGACAGACTGACAGACAGACTGACAGACAGACAGACAGACAGACAGACAGACAGACTGACAGACAGACAGACAGACAGACTGACAGACAGACTGACAGACAGACAGAGAGGCAGACAGATAATTACGTGTGACCAAGTGTTCTTAAAAAGTTATTGTATGTACTTAATATTAATGGAGACGGAAATATAACACAAATTTTCTTCTCCTCGGTCTATAGATCTGAAATGTTAGTGGATGACGTCATTGTTTGAGTTTACCGTTCGTCGGCACCTGGCAGTGACTCTTGCGTAAGAAACCACAATAATTTGACTATCATTTGGATAATAATAGACCAGCAAGATAAAAAAATGCTTTCCTCTGAAAATGTGACTACTACAGAAAGCTAATTTAGTGCGTTTTGATGGTTACGGAATCACATTCTCCAAGGTGAGGGAGGGGAGGGGGGGGAGGGTTGTAGTAAAAAACGGAACTGCCATAAGTGACGCTTCGTTTGTCATGGAGAATGTCGCACGTTTGAGTAGAGTTGGCACGCCTGTACAAGGCCACTGTCTCTTGTGATGAGTAGCCACGGAATTGCACTTCTCATTCTGGATCGAATACTGCATGGAAACAAACGCAGGTTCACATGCAACTGATCCTCTTGTAAGTAGGATAAGGATCACGGAAACACCATATTCAAATTGATTTGAATCAAGCAAACATGCCTAACTTGTATTGTACTACACGCTCGTCATTTTGTGTTCTTAGTAAACGTGACGTAATAAAACAAAACAACTCTATAACCTGACAAATATTCACTAACCTCAAAACCTACTTAAAATACACAGAAAACATATTTTTTTACAGGTTCCCCAACATAAACTAAGTTTGAATTATTTATGCTTCAGCGTTGGGTATACAAATCGATTTCATTCCGAATTGAATTCAATATGGAAAGGTCAATGCTATTGACGATGTGATTAGAGTAAAATCGGCTTCAACTGTTCATTAGAACATAGTTACTCTTGTCACGAACCATATACCTACTTCATATGACAGTTTCTTACTAAATTTAAATAATATTTGAAGTTTCCATATTTTGTGTGTTTTTAATGTTCCAGTTGCATGCCCTCATTAATACCTAAGGTCATGTAGGTGGGCTTTTACATACTCTACTGCATATAGTAAGTAGAGGAAATATTGTATTCCACTCAACAATTCGATATCGAGATTTCACGGGAAATACATAATTCATTTGTGTCACATTCCTGACTGTACGCCAAGTTACTGATACTTCACTTTTGTAATAAACAACAAGATAAGAAGCGATCACAGCGCAGGACAACTCGTCGCTTTGCCAAGCAGTAAGTAGAGGTTATGTTACTACAAGTGACCAGAGATTTTGTAGAATTACCTAATAATATAACCTCCAGTTTTACTATTTTCATGAATAATACAAGAATAGAAGATAATAAAATAATATTACTTGTATTGTTGTGCTTCTGAAGTTTAATATCGTACCTTTGGAAGTATACAAAATGAAGTGCTAGTTTTAACATTCTTACCCTGTTTCTACCGACAGTCTGGTGGAATCGTGAATTTGTGTTGGCAACTCCGACCTGAAGGTAAAAATCCGTTGATTATCGCGCTGTGAGCTAAATAGTGAAGAACAAA